>VDFB02116110.1:0-149707 GCA_007258455.2 Sequoia sempervirens
TGTTTCTCTTCTAGTCGCATCTTTTCAGTGATGCTCCGAAATGATGCTCAAATGCTCCAGAATTATGTTTGGATTCTCCTAAAATTTTGGTTGTTGCTTCAACTGCATCTTTCAACAATGCTCTGAAAATTTTGGTTACTGCTCTAGTTGCATCTTTCAATGATGCTCCAGAATCCTCAATTTGGTTACTCTGTTCTAATGACATCTTTCTAAATAATTTTGGAACTCTCTTCTTCTCTACTTCGGTCGCATTACTTGATAATGCTCCAATTTTGTATAAAATTTTATTTTTCAAAGTTTCTCTTATTTTTCTTAAGTTCCGCACATGCCCATTCTTTAATGCTGCTTCAATATCTACTCCCTTATGATTACTCCACCATATCAAATCAAATATTTCCATAATAAATAAGATTATTATGACACCCTTTTGGTCATAATAATTTTCATCATTACTTCAACCATCCCATCCATGCCATTAATATCAGCCAACTTCGCCAACCATATAACTATCCAATTACGTCAACACAGGTAAGTGATGTTTGATCTAATGACAAGACCTAAGGTATGTGTGAATTTATTAGAAGGGTTGGTATTTATTTTGAATAAAGGTTAATTAATTGGCATGATTTGTTCCCTTTGTAATTTTGAAACTTGTGCTCCTTTACACGATTGGTGAAAGTACGACAATTGTTGTAATTCCTTATGGAAGGTCGTCATAATGATATAGTAAGGTGACAAGAAAGATGATAATTAATTATTTCCTTGTCGAGTATATCAACACAGAACTCACCCTTCGTCTATAATTCAGAGAAGCAAGCAATTCAGGGTTCTAAAAAATTTCACCGAGAAGCAAAGGAGATGGGAGGCAATAAGAAAAAGTTTGAGCCAAATTTTGTAGCACCATTGCTGGCATTAAGCAATATAGTAGCTTTATTTCAAAGGGTTGGATGGATGGGTTTCATGAAATAATTTGAAGGGAACACAAAACAATTGGTGAAGGAATTCATTGAGGATTTTAAAGATGGGAAGACTGTGGTGCATGGAAAGCCATTCTAGGTAAGTACGAAAGTCCTTGCTCATCTTTTTGGTCTTGAAAATAAAGGGATTCATTTGAATGAAAATACCCACGTCCCTTATCAAAAGTTAATAGATTTGTTCCATAGGGAAGGGGAACCCCAACCTGTACTGACCATAAGCACTAGGGGGAAAAATAAGGGAATTCATAGAATGTCTATTCCAGAACCCTGGAGGTCTACTGCAGCCTGGATTATAAAATATTTCACTTGTGAGGGACAAATGAATATAGTAGTGGGACCCCCTTTCCGCCTGTTGAATCATTTACGCCACGACATTGAGGACCATACCCTTAGGGTAAATTTACCAGCCTTTCTCTGCCATTCAATTACCTCTATGATAGAAAAGTATAAAATTGGGATAGGGCCCCTTAAACATCATGGTTTGATACAACTAATATGTAAATATCATTTTCGTAATAAGCCAAAGAAGAAGTAGCAAAGGTTCCAACAAAACTTTGAAAATGAAGAATCAGGGAGGTCATTTGAGGAAGGGGAATCCTCTAAACAACATGAGAAATTTGTAGAAGAACCCTCCTCAGAGGCATTAGGCGCTCCTGAGTCCTAATATACCTCCACGACTCCTAGTGGCGATGTGCTAGAATCCTTTCCAGATGAATTACAAACCCTAGGACAAGAAGAGGAGGAGCCCCCTCAAAATAAAAAGAAACGAAGTAAAGTTGTTTCTCAAATAACCCCTTCTCTATGGAGGAGTAAACAGTTATCTTTAGGGGTCAGTGAAATTGAACCCCAAGATATAGGCAATACTTCAAAAAGGAAAAAGGCCAGGACTCTATTAAAGGTGGTAGAAATTGACAGTCCACCTGATAATGAGGAAATTGAAGAAACAAGAAAGCAAGAGGAGGAACTTCCCAAGGAAGAGGACAAAGAAACCCTATCACTTGAAGAGCAAGAAGGGGAGAAAGCACAATTGCCGCACTTAGAACATAATGAAGATGAACATGCGGGAGGATTCTTGTCCTTGACAAGTTGGATAGTATACCTGAACTTGTGGAAAGAGTGCCTTAGGCAACTCCTCATGCATATTTCTTTGTCGATGCCAATTAAGGAGAAGACAAACCTCATACAAATGGAGAAACTCCTTGCTCCTCCTTACCTAAAGAAACTGAAGAAGGAAGTATGCCTGATAATGAGAATACAAAAGAAGTAGAAGAAGTGCTTCCTGAGAGCACTGAAATAGAAAATGCACCCCATATTGATGAAAAAGTGGAAGAAGTGCCTCATTCATCCCTTCCTAAAGACAACAAAGAGGAAAATATGCCTCATCTTGATGAAGAAATCCCTCATGCATCCTTCTTTGTGGATATAGGGGATGAAGAATCTAGTCGAAGAAATGAGGAATTATAAAAACTAAAGACAAAAATTGAAGGGTTAAGGGCCAGGTTGCAGGATGATGAAGCACAAATTAATCAACAGAAAGAAGAAATGAAGGTGCACATTGCCATTGTCCATAAAAGGAATTAGAAAATTGAAAAATTAACTGCACAAATGGAGGAAAAAGACAAGCTTATTGAGTAGCTACAATTCCAAATCCAACAATGGAATCGTCAGGGTAAGCAAAATCAGGATGCTCTATGTGAAAAAGAAAAATGTATTCAAGATTTGAAAAATAATTTTATGCAATTATTCAGCTCTTTTGAAGAAGAAAAGAATCGACAAGAAACTAAGTTGAATGCCTATGTGAGTAAAATTGTGGAGCTAGAACAAAGTTTACAGGAAAGTGATACTCAACCAATTATGAAATCAAAAGGGACACAAACTGAACCCATTGTTATAGATTGGTTCCAGGTATGTATTCCCCCAATGCTTATGAAATAGATAGAGCATTGTTACCTCTTGAAGGATGTGGAATTTGAAAATAATAGGTTAAAGAGGGAATTAGTCATGTTAAAAGAATATTTCCATCAAGTGTATAGAGGTAAACAAGATGCCTGTGAAATTGGTGAATTGCTACTAGCCTGTAGAAGACCATCTAGGTTGTACTCCATGTTTCTTAATGAGTAGCTTTTGAGATGGAAGTTGCAAAGAATTCACCAAAACTAACCTCATGACTCAGATGTCAAGGAATTTGTAAAAATATTTGTTGAGTCACTCCCTGAACAACATAATTTGTTGTGTGAATTATTTGTTCACAATTTTCTCCTAGAAAAGTATACATATTTCTTTATTAACCTCTTTGTAGGAGAAGCAAAATTAAGATCATTCTTGTACATAATGAGAAACCAAATTCACTGGAAAGACAGATCAAGAGAGTATGCCCAGGTAGAAAATACTGAGGGTTGCAAATAAGATACCCTCATAGGAAGCCTCTCTCTTTCAAGAAACAGTTTATGGGTGTCAAAAGTAAATAGGAAGCACAAGTCAAATACGATAACAACCTCAGGGTGGTTCATGATTACTTTCAAAAACAGGGCCACATTTAATAGGACCAGCATGGCATGCATGTGAAGAAAGGTACACCCCTCTTCCAATGCATCTCAAGAAGAAGGAAATAATTTCACCTCTCAATATCAGATGGTCCTACGGGAGAGCATCAACTTTGATCAAAATTTTGGAGGACTTGAAGACCAATTGGATTGGTATGAGGTACAAACCTCCCTTGCTTCTTTCCCCACCACCTTCGGTGTACACCAACCTGGACCAAAGTGAAGACAGTTTTGCCAAATGGAAACAAAGGGTCACTTTTCATCAGGTATTCTTGAGGAATCCAAAGATATTAGACATAGAGGTAGATGATGTGTATGATCTCAGTGCTAAATATGAGGAAATGAATAGAAGGAATGATGGACATGGGACACACCACAGAGTAGGAGGACCTGCTCAGAATTAGGAAGGGGAGGAAATGATGAGGTAAAAGTAACCTCATCAATATAATGGCCTCAATATACAAATATAAACCTTCCAACCCAAATTACTCTGCCAATTGATTACCTTTAGGAAAAATAATTGCTTTCTTTTCTAAGCATAATCGTACAAAATTATTTCTTGGAGTTGATTAAATTAAACTAACTTATGCTAATTTAATGGGTTAGTTTTGAGTATTTCATAGGTCAACTCAACCACCGTTCACCATTCACGTCAGAAGGGAAATGAATGCGGATCTCATACTTTTGAAAGCCAGCGAACGGGCGCCGAAATTCTAGGAGCACATGTTTTGGCCAAGTCTTTATAATTCTATTATTTTTCAATTTAAAAGACTTTATGGCTCATGTAAAGCCTCTTTATTATTGTATATCATGGGATTTTAAGTCCCTTTTACAATGGGCAATCTGTTGAAAGACTTGATCAACTAAAAAATAGGATTTTTGTTAGTCATTTTTCATATAAGTATGTAACTGTTACAAATAATGGGAAGAAGAAGAAGATTATCGTTATGCTGTCAATTTGTCTTTTGAGTAAAAACTACCATACGAATATGAGTTTTCTCACCACTCTTTGAATTACTGTGTAATATGGATGCATCTGTGGAATGAAGTAACAGAGAGATTTTTCCAGTGCATGTGATCTGAAGTAGCAGTAGATACACCCATGAGCTGGCCACTTGAGGGTTAGAGATAGATAGATAAGTATTTGTTTCCTGTTTTGCATTTTCCTTTGATAGAATAGAAGTTACATTTGTATTTTATTTTCATTAGTATATGTTATACTGTTAGTGTCAAGCTTGCAAGTTGTAACTGAGTCTGTAGATTCTGAGCTTAGCATTTGAGTGTCTGAAGCACCTTTCTTCAGTTGATTTTGATTAATGATTTTATGATTAGCAGTTGGCTTCTGATTCTCTACATTAGATAAATGTTTCCTAATTTCTTTACATGATTTACTTCTTCAGCAATTTACGCATTCTTTAGGTTAATCATTTCCATTCTTTCTAGTTTAATGGTGATGCTTTTCGGATTCTTAGTTTTCTATCTTTTGATTTGAGTTATTTTCCTGCTTTCTAGATAGATGATTTATTGCTTTCTAGATTAGAGGACCCTTAGATTATAATTTTTATCTAGTAGATTAGTGCTTAAGAGAGAAGTTGAGATGTCCTCTATTGCATACAGCCGTTGGACACTGGCTGGTCAATATATTGATGTGTTTATTCACTAAGTGTTAGGACCTAACAACAACCTGTCAAGGTTTGTCTTACCAATTTGGTAGATGTGTGGAGGACTGTAGTAATTCCATGGTTGGTAGAAAAGTGCTTGATTGATGCTTCTCCTCATGCAATTGGGAGCCAAGATTTGGGATGTATGCACCAATATTGGGGATAACTAGAATGTATGCACTAGCGACGGGGGCATCTAGAATGTATGCACCAATGTGGGGACATCAAGGATTTATGCCTAGGTAGAGACATCTAGACCATTTTGTATCTTTGATTCAATAAGCTATTTGAAGCTATATATGTAATCACATATCCATCTATATAGAAATTATAAATGTGAAAGGTTATCTTATATGAAAAGTGAAATCATACTTGTACTGATGAAATGATTCTTTAATTTTGTAATGGAAAAGTTTGGAAAGGATATGTTTCAAATGGTGCACTTATTATTAAAAAGAAAATAATTTTTTTATTGCTCATAATGTTAGTTGCATAAACTATTCACTTGTGGGTAAAACATAGAAAAAAATTACTAGGTAGAACAATGGGCATGTTACTGGAAATCAAGCAAGTAAATTTGGGAACTGAGGAAGATCCCAAGATGGTGAACATCGGTAGATGTTGCATGACAGATGAGAAAGATAAGTTTTTAGAGTTTTTATGGCAGTACATGGATGTGCTCTCTTATTCTTACGAAGACTTGAAATCTTTTCGTCCGAAAGAGGTATAACATGAAATTCCACTAAAGGCAGGTTCCTTGCCTCACAAGTAAAATGAGAGGTAATACAATCCAAAATTTTTTAGGTACTATTCTTTCTTAAATTCAAAAGATGCTTAACACAAGAATTATATTCCTATTCATCATTCAACGCGGATAGAAAATATTGTGGTTGTATGGAAAAAGAATGGGGAAATTCGCATTTGTGTGGATTTCAAAAATTTGAATCAACTGTCACTAAAGGGAAATTACCCCCTACCATTAATGGACCAAGTATATTGCAAATAGTGATAGGATATGAAATGCTAACTATGTTGGATGGTTTTTTTGGATATAATCAGGTGGAGGTAAGTGAGGAAGACCAACATAAAACTACCTTCACTACTCCATGGGGTACTTTTGCTTATCGTAGAATGCCTTATGGTTTAATCAATGTTAGCACTACATTTCAAAGAGCATCAGACTTATCTTTTCGTGATGTCATGGGTAAGTTTATTGTAGTCTATCTTGATTATTTGACAATATTTTCAAAGAAACGTTGAGACCATTTTCATCACTTGCAGCAAGTCCTTAAGAGCTGTTGGCAGCATGGTATTTCCCTCAACCCCAAGAAGTCAAATTTTGGGGTTACCAAAGGTAAAATCCTTGGTTACATTGTGTCTAAGGAAGGTATCAAGATTGATCTAGAATGGGTCAAGTATATACAAGGTCTTACTTTACCTTCAAGTAAGATGACCGTTCACTCTTTCTTCGAGAAGGTAAATTTCTTGTGGAGGTTTGTCGCTAACTTTGCAAAAAAGACATGTCATATTGTTGATATGATGAAGAGTAAATCTATCTTCCGTTGGAGTGTAGAAGGCAAAGCTATATTCAACGACATCAAGGAAGCCATTGCACATGCTCCAATTCTAGTCTTCCTAGACTACACAAAGGGCTTTATCATGTATAGTTATGCTTCCAAACATATAGTATCTGCAATATTGGTGCAGAGAAATAATGAGGGGATTGAATCTCCTATAGTATTCACGAGTTGTCCATTGAAGGATCATGATTTGAAATAATCACCAATGGAAAAACATGTTTTTGTTGTGGTTAACGCAGTTAAGCATTTTCATTTTTACATCCTTAACTCTCATGTTGTTGCATTAGTGCTAGATTCCATGGTCAAGTCTATCTTGACTCAACAAGATTTTGGAACCAAAAGAGGCAATTGGATTGCCAAGATTCAGGAATATGACATGAAGATCAAACCCACTAAGTTGGTACGTGGGAAAATTTTGTGTCAGCTCATTGTAGATAAACCCCGCAGTGCGTGGAACCTCGATTGCCATGATATCAAGTCATCAATACATGTATCTATGTAGAATTTCTCTGTCGATACATGTATAAACCTGTTGTGTAGGCTTTGAAAACATAACCTTACATATCAAAAGTGGTGAAATATATTGCTTATATTGTAATCATTTGTGAACAAACATGCAATGTCGGTAATTTTTACCAACAATGTACATGATAGTTATCCAACTTTCCTAACGCAGGTTATACTAAGTTTCACCAAACTAAGTGTAGAAGCGCAAAAATTTACCACTCCTACACCAAGCATACATGTAATGGCGATAATAATTAACTGTTGGCACATGTGAACTACCAATCCAGAACTCGATCACTTGCAATGCTAAGTTCTCCTACATGAGTCGTGAATTTCACCGTTAGTGCATTTAAATGAGCCCATTTTTGTGAGTATAGGGTCAACAAATTTTTTCGCCGTTACATTAAACCTTAAATGCAAAGTGCAAGAGAGAAGTTTTTCCATGAGTAAACACTTAGACGTTTTACCCACATGTAGGGTCAAAAATTTTTTTAGACCTTGCACTCTAATGTTTTACCCTGTGTAAGGGTGAATAATGCATCTTTTTGTTCTACCAATGTGTAGGAGCGCTAAAATTTAGCGCATCTACACAAAAAGTTAAAAACACTTGTAGAAGTGTTGATTTTCATTGCCTTTACACCCAAATCAACAAAGCACATGCAAAGGTGTTAAATTTTAGTGCTATTACACCAAAATACAGATTTCCATGCTAACGCTTAGAAATTTTCCACCTTCACATCCAAATTGCCAATTTGCTTGCACCTGCTTAGTTTTTCACCACCTTTGTGCCTGATCCTTCAAGCCACTGCAGTAGCTCAAAATTTTCCCACTAGTGCATGTAACCCTATTTTTCTCTAACATTGAGAAATTTTACCTTCTTGCTGCAGTTTCACTTTGAAAAAAGCAACTCCATCAATGTTTGAGCCTTCTCCAAGCAAAGCTAAAGCCATGAAGTATAAGTACCAGGGGGTTTTCTCAATGACCTCGGTGTCTTCCAACATTGATGAAATTAAGGATACTGAGATAGGACATGTGGATATGTCCGAGTTTGTGGAGCGCATGAAGAAGCAACCTTTGACTGAAGGAATGAGATACATAGTTGAAAGTAACATTCAATTAGTGTCCTCTTTCCTAGTTTCCGCACACAATCCTAAGTTTGTACTTGCAATGGCTACACACTATAACAAAGATGATATAAGTGTTAGAGATGCTAATGGAAATGTGGCAATCAGGCTTGATGCACATTTCTTTGATCTGATCTTTTAGTTTGTGAGCATTGACAAATATTTAAATCTCATAATTGAGAAGGCACAAGCATATTATGATCAAGATCCAAAGAATTGCAAAAAGGCAATCAATGCAAGATGGTTGAAGAGTCCATGACAAAGAATTTCAAGAAGGCCAAAGAGTTTTCCTAGGAGTGATTTTGTTGAGGAAATCAATGATTTAATTACCCTTCTTAGCAGGGTTAAAGGTTTACCTAATTCCCCTAATTTTCAAGATTGGATGCTTTTATATATTCATGCCATCAAAAAGAGGAAGCAACAAATTTATTTGTGACAATAGATAATGATGCTATCCATGAGCAACTAGTAAAAGTGCCTACATCTTTGAAATTTTATATGGCTTCATATTTGGTATATGTTGTTGCATCCATAAGGGGCTTTCCAGGTCTAACATTTGAAGGTGACATAAGGTGTATTCCAATATATCAGTACTACCCTCAGTTGACCCTGCAAAAAGGCATTCATCATTTTTGAAGGGTTAACGATGCCTTCTTTGCTACTTTTCTATATTTTTTGACAAGGAATTGGAGAAGAAAAGGGTTTTAGATGAAGCTTGGGCCGTAGTTAGTAGATATGGTTGCTTGTATTTGCAATTTACCATGTTCACTTACCTGAGAGTTAGTTGTTTTACAGGTTATCCTTACATGCTCCCAAGGTACCCTAGTGACAAGATTGTTCTTATGGAGGTCTCCAGACAAATAATAGTTTACAACAAGCAGATGGAATCTCATAAGTTGGGTTTTAAGTTTCCTCTCTCTATTGGTAGAAATTCAATTCTTACTTCTCCAAAAGCAAAGGTTGTAGAATTAGAAATGCAATGGGTCACCATGAAGACCTACAAAATGAGGCTTGACTTTGATTATATGGGAATGAAAGATAGAATCAAGAATTTCTACAACCATGTGCATAAAATTGAGGATGTGTGTTGATTGTAGGATGGAAGAGGAAATAAGAAAACTGGATTACTGTTGGTTGACCTTAGAATAGATTGAAAATATTGATCTTGTAGACATTTGAAAAGGTATGGAAGAGGATGAAGATATCTTGGATCCAACCTATGAGAGAAACAACATTGCAGGAAGTCCTCTACCTTCAATCCAATGGTCTCAGAAGGACATGGTTTCAATCAAGGCAAGATTTCACCCTATCCTTACTAGTACAAATGTTTGACTACAGGAGAAAGGAATGAGGTTGAAACACTTCACCAATGGATCTGAAGGAGAAGAACCTGAGGGTCATGAAGGTAGGAAAGCTAAGACGAGGACAAAGAACAAAGGAGATGTGCCTAGCTCCAACAAAACCCCCAAACCAAAGATTAAGTTTATTGTTAAAGGGAGTAAAAGTCAAATCACTGAGGGGCCATCTACCATAACAGAAGAAGTATTAGTTTAGGAGGAGGAGAAAGAAGAAGAAGGGCAACATGAGGAATCACAAATGTCTCCTCAAGAGAACATTCCAGAAGATTCTTTTATTACTTCTCCTATTGTTGCTACTATGTCTACCCCTACTCCTCTCACTACTTTTGAGAATCAACCTTTGTCATCTGTCACCATTACTAATGTTGTTGTTGTTGAACAACCTTTACCATTAGCCTCTGTTGTTTATGATGTTACTGTTTCCATTACACCTACTATTTCTATTCATTCCATTCATTAATCCCAAACATCGGTATCCATTTTTGATAACCCTAAGAATGAATTTGGGGATGTTTTTGGTTCTCCTTCCAGTATTCTGAGTTTGTCTTCTCCTTCTTTTGATGTAACTTCTCAGTTAGAGTTAGATAATTTTATGTTAGGGATTGTGAAAATGTGACAAGTGTGGAGATTCCAAAAGCCATTTTGACTAACACCCCACCACTTGTTACCACAACTTTTGTGACTGCAGCTCCAACTTCCCAAACCATGTCTGTAGGGCCTGAAGGGAGTTCTCCTCTTCCACCTTGGTTGCAGAGTCAAAAACCAAAAAGGAAGAAGCAAGCTGTCTCCCCATACAAAATCCATAAAGAAGCTAAAGACACTTTCCCGGGTATTGGTAGATAAAGCTGGGTATAAGTACATGCAAAAGTTGCACAACCTCCTCCTAGGAAAGAAACATAAGATATTGATATCTTGGAGTACTCAATAACTAGAATTGAACTTGGCAAGAGGACTCATGAGTTAGCTAAGGAGGATGCACAATTGACACTGACTTCTCTTATTGAGAAGTATGATCAAGAGAAAAAGGTAAAGGATCAATATAAAGCTAGAATGGAACAACTGACCTCAGTACTTCAGAAGATCACCCAATCTTCGGAGTCTGTTGAACCCGTGACAACCAATACTAAAGAACTTGTCATACAAAAGGTAGAGAAGACTCATTCTATAGGTAGGGTAGTGGGTGATTTTATTGATAGAATGAGGGAACAAGGAACACAACTTCTAAAGTCAACTATAGAGAGAATGGAAAATATGGAAGATGTAAAATTAGAGCTAGATAAAACTATTGATGTATTTTTCCAAGAGAAACAATAAATAAAAGGCATTCTAGAGGCTTGGATTAAGATGAAGGAAATGAAGCTCAATGTGTTAGTAGATATTGGGATAATTCCCAATAGAGAAATATTTTAGGTGAAGGAAACAATGAGACATAAGATACATGTCATCAAAGGTTTGATCAAAGACTTGCAGGCAACTTGGGAAGTTAGTGAAGACAATGATTTAAATCTTGTCAAAAAAATTGAGGAGTTGCCTTGTAAATTATTGGATGACAATTAGAAAATCCTTCTCTCTGATGGAGTTACCTAGGAGATCACATCTATGATCCAAAAGGAATTTGAAGATCAAGCCTTCTCAGTGGCTTCAAGGGACAAATTGCTAGACATTCAACTCACCTTGGATAATCTGTAAGGTATTGTTGGAAAGACACAAGAAAGCTTGCAATATCGTCAAGAAATCAATAAAAAAAGTTCTTGCTATCTCCAAGCACACCTCAGGTCCTAATAATAAAGAAGTCCAGGCGACCTTGAAGAAATATGAGGACTTTTTGGGGAAAGATGGTGGAGAATGATGGATGGGTCTTTCCTAGACTTAGTTTTTTTTTTAGTATTTTTGCTTATGTAATTAGTTTTCAACATTTTACATGTCTTTTTTCAATATGTAGTTACATGTAAAAACAACACGATTCCTAAATAAAATTGGATTGTGTTGTTGAATAAGTCAAATTAATTATTGCTTTCCTAGATTAGCTCTCAACTCTCCTCTATATATTTGAGGGAGTTTCTTTTGTAATGGACCTTTAATATTTTGAAGAAAAATGCTACCCATTTTGAGAAGCATACTTGAATCTTTGTGTTGAATGTGCATATAAAAAATTAATCAATAAAAGAGGTGCATTTGCATCCAACCTATGTTTTGGAGCATATTAATTATGTGTAAGATTGTTCTTATGTCTTTCTTATCACATTTTCTTGAATTTGGTTTATAAAGTGGCATGATATTTAATTGTTGAAGGGAATTCAAATATAATATTGATAGTCTTTGTGCTACCTTATTACATTTGGAGCTTATATGTTTGTATGAGAACTTGGTTAATAAGACAAATACTTTGAGCTACGGTTATTCGCGTGTGGATATTTTGGTGTTGTTTGTTGGAGTCTTTGAGTTGTAACATACATCACTTGCTATTTTTTAGAATCATTGTTGGAAATAGCAAAAGTCTTTGAGCTTTTGTTTGTTTTCAAACTATGAAAATTATTGGTATCTTTGTTGATTATTCTTACGTCTAATCAAGTTGGATGTTGGTTATTACTGCTTGGGATAATACTTTGAAGTAGTTTACTTGTCATAATAAGTATTGTTGTAAGAAAGAAACATCTTTTTTGAAAAAAGATAAAAAGATGACTGTAACACCCAATGAATAGTTTTAGTGTATATAATCTTGCTTAGTTACTAGTTAGTTTAGAGAGCAGTAAGAAGGGAGCTTCCCCCTTTTGAGAGGAGAGATTAATTTCTCATTGTAGCTGTGGATGAAATTACCATTTTGTAATTGTTAAAGGAATTGCAAAATATTCACCCAACATATAGTAAATTTTAGGTGTGCTCTAAAAGTTTGGTTGCAACTCATTTGTATTCTTCCTCTTGTTGGGATACTTTTAATGCTTCTAATTTAATTTATTTTTTAGAGACTTTCTTTGGGCCTGTTTTGATGGTAACAAAGGCTTTCAATTTGTGGCTTGGGAAATTGTTTTCTCCATCATGATTTTGGGCGTTTAGGCTTACTCTTAATTTTCTATCAAGGCTTAACACTTTTTGTTAAATGGATTAACAAAAGCCTTAGAGGGTGAGGATGCCTAAAAAATCTCTACTTAGCATTGTATATCATATGGAGTGCCCTCTAGGTGTCTAGCTTGGAAAAACCTTAGGCTTCATACTCCCCTCACTATGAAGGGACTTATTTAGATACAAGCCACATTTTTTATCAAAAACATCAAGAAGGCTTGGAAGTCCATCAAGCCTTGGAATTTGTGGGTTGGTAATGACTATTGCAATGCTTTTTCTATTATTAATCAATGATTTATTTGGTGGTCTCAATTTCTTTTTGATCAAGACTAATCTCTAGCTGAAGCTCCTTAGGTTTGAACTTTGAAGTTTTATAAAAGAGGGATAAAAATGTTCCCATATCTTTTCAACAAAGTCACCAAAATTTTCTTAACTTAGCTTTGGGGCAAATTAATAAATTAATTTTCAAACTAGGACCGAGAGACTTAATAGACAATTATTGATGCGATTCCTACCCAAATAGTTCATAAATTTAGGGTTAGGAATTTCAAGCCCTAGTGGAAGGATTAGAAATGGTATCTAGATACACTATTTCATGACTAGAGACCTCATAAGGGATACATGCGACTTATACATCATCTCCCATAGTGGCTTAGTTAAATCTCTGTTGGCACCTCCAATCCTCCTTGGGCACTTGGCATTATAGATATCTAGATTGTTTGGTTGACTATTTTTGAACCTAAGCTTGCTCATTTTTCTTGATACATAATTTATCAAGGCCTTCCACTTGGATCCCACTTGTCTCATTTGGGAGTTCTTAATCCCCATTATCTATTTTGTGGACAACTTGAGACTCTCAAGCACCTCTTTTGGTTTTGTACCAAAGCGTAGGAAGCTTGGACTTGGAATCATGACTTCTTTAAGCCATTCAAACCAAAATCATTTTCATGACATGATTTTTTAGAAGATTGGCCCTAGCTCCCTTTCAAATTTACCTAAATTTTGCATGCATTTAGGGTGAAGAATATTTTTAGCATTTGGAAAGACATAAATTCTACTATTTTTAGTAGTTGTGTAGAACTGATATTCATTTCTTTCTTTACACTAAAGTTTTGATTTTCTCCAACCTGCTTATACAAATTAAGGTGCAAGTGAACAAAGTTGAAATTGAAGTCACTCATGTACAAGTGCTTTTCGATCATCGGGGCAATGCCCCTTGTATGCTTACTAGAGTGTCATCTCCCTTTGCCTCCTATTAAGTCACTCCCTTAGATGTCGGCATAAACATTGATGTAGCTAGCTTTCTAGATGAGATCATGTCTCCTAGTAACGTGGCTCTCAATCACTTTTTAGATGAGCTAGGGATCATGTTGTCTATGGATGGTCTCAACCTTCTCACCTGCTGTCGACCTCTTCACATGCACATGGTGCTCCTAGCTAGCCAAATTTTGGGAAGTTTCCTTGCGTGGATCTAGCAACTTCTCCTATTCATGTCCAATAACTTGGAGATGAAGATCAAGAAGATGACGGGTTCTCATTGGTTGGAAATCGATTATTGATGGTTCCATCGTTGCTAATGTATTGGGCGGGGTAAACTAAATGACCATAATCCCCTAGATAATGTAGCTCTTATTGCCTAGTGACTTTGTTGGTTCTTATTGTTTGAACTTATCTACATGAAATTTTATTTTGTTATTTGAACTTTGACCTTGCATAAACTTTGAAGATGTGCCTTCTACTATCCCCTTTTTTTGAATAGTATTTTTTTTTTTAATAAAAAATAATAAATCCATTTTTCATTAAAAGAAATAAATTCCCACTAATTTAGAAATATAGAGATTGTTGCAAATAAATTATAGTAAATGTTTGAGAGAAACTACTTATTCACCTTTATGTCATGTTAATTTTTTTCCAAATACTTACTAAGGGAAAATTATTTTAAAAAATCAATAAACCTGCTTACGCATAAAGAAAAAGTTAAATGTAGTGACTGGCGGAAAAAAAAGAAAAAAGAAATAGTTACAAGGAAAAGAATTCATTGGATCCTTTACGTCCTTGTGCGGATCGTTTATATCGGAATTGCGACTTAAATTAAGTCCAAAGAAACCAACTTACAGCCAAAAGAAGATCACGGCCAAGGCAGGCCGGCCGAGGAGCAGAGGATTATCAGTAAGGGCGCTTTCGCCAAACTTCTCTAATGCACGCCAAACAACAGGTATTTTTGTCACCAGATCTGGATTATTCCTCAAATCTGGGTCTATTTTGTGTTGGCCATAAACCATAAGGGAGTTAAGGCATTTGGAATACGGTAATCTGCATTTCTAATAATGGGTGCCAGAGAATTTAATGTACCTCCGATGGATTTGGGTGGTGGCATCCCTGTGTCCCAGCCCAGAAGGTCTATAAACCCTCCATTCCAACCCCAGGTTAGGCCCCCTGTTAGCACAAATCTTCAATTCATGTCATTTGACGTTGGATCTGCCCCTACATCATTTGCACCCCCTCCTGCTTACTCCAGAAACAGTTTTGGAGCCTTCGAAGACGAGCCTCCTTTGCTGGAAGAATTAGGTATCAATACCCGCCTCATAACAAAAAAGACCCTAAACCTTCTGAATCCGATCAGGGTTAATCCCAATTTGCACGAGAATGCAGACCTCTCGGGCCCATTTCTATTCTGTATTGCATTTGGGATCTTTCAGCTGCTGGCAGGGAAGCTTCATTTTGGGGTCATTTTGGGTTGGATTACCGTGGCGTCGCTATACCTCTATGTTGTATTCAACATGCTGGCAGGGAAGAATGGTAGCTTGGATCTGTACCGGTGTCTTAGCTTGGTGGGCTACTGTATGTTGCCCATGGTGATTTTCTCAGCACTCGCACTCTTTGTCCCACATCAAGGGGTTGTCATGTTTGTCATGGCAGCGGTTACTGTGGTTTGGTGCACGAGGGCATGCAGCAACTTGCTGCTTGTTCTTGCATCTCATGGAGATGAACACCACAAATTGGTGGCGTATGCATGCGGCTTGATCTACATGCTGTTTTCTCTCTTGGTGATTTTCTGAAAGAGGTATTACGATTTTTGTTCAAACTTCACAAATTTATCACAGCAAATGTTTGGTGAAAGTTGCCGTTGTATTTTTAGGGATTTTGTTGAAACGGATCTACGTTGGAGCCTTTATATTATTTGGAAGAAGATTTCTAAAAGTTTGATGGAGTTTATAATTTACTTCAAGAACTTTCATGTGTTTTGACCATTAAATTCGTTAAGATTTGACATAAGTTGAGCTATTTTGGTCGTTCCAATTACTTATGAATATAATTTGATTCGGAGATGGTCTTTGTTTAAAATCAAAATAAATTTAACCTCAGAAGAGAATTACCTTAGCATTCTGTTATGGCTTATTAATGCTTTTGTTTATAAAAGCTGTATTGTTTTGAATTCCTTTGTAAACAGTAAATCCCGTTTCAATGTGATGTGCTATGTATTTTTCCTAGTGCTTTGCACAAAGCAAACTAGTCCACAAAAAGATGTATATAGCGAGAATGATACGAGCATGTTGAGCAGTTGAACTAAGTGCAGCAAAATACTATGCCTAATGGGTTCTTGCAACATGTTGAATTTTATGTGAAAAATGCCAGTATTTTTTTTCTATCCATAATTTATCCCTGTTCCTACATTGCTTATAATCTATGCAACTGTTGTGATGGCAAATTTATATTTCAGTTATGAATGCTCTACTGGTGCACTTTTCAGAGTCCGTTTGAGGCTTTGGAGGTAATTTCTGATCGTAAGTATTGTAGATAGGGGACATCAAGTCAGTGTTTCCAACAATGCCCTAGGAATAATCTAGCAAATAGAATTTTGTTTTCTTGATCTAGTTGATATAATGTCAGCTGTGGCGTGATTGACTCAATGAGTGTTTAACTACATATTTTTCTTTAAAGCACAATGAATCCAGTTGCAGGAATGTAAAACTTTTGTGGAATATATCTATTAGTATTTTTTCATTGAAGTAACAAGGTGGACGGTTCTTTACAGATACAAAGCTCAGTCATAAAAAGATTTTTTAAAGAAACCAAAACAGGAAGTAGCGGTTGAAATACCTTCAATGCCAAAGCTATGTCTGCATCTCCTCCCCTAATATTTAAAGTTAAGATTAAATTAAAGTTAAGATTAAATTGGTAACAGGTTCATCGTGGGACAATGCAGCTTGTCTGACTGATCTGAAAGTTTGGTTACAAAGTCTCTTGCAGCTTGAGACTCTCAGAAAGTAGAATAGTAGGTGACAAGTTTAGAACAAGCAATGTAAGATGCATCAATCTGAGAATTTTCTTTGTTAAAGTTCAAAAGTTTTACACGTAAACAAAGCGATGCTTAGTTGATTTCATATTGATAAAAGACAAAAGTCCTTTAAGGAGGCGTGAGAGTCTTTAAAAGGCAGTAGCATCTTCCACAGATCTCATATTATAAAGGACATATGGAAATGCAATAATCTTCAAATTCAGGCTTAGGGAGGTAAAATATGCAATCATATTCCTATCCTGAAATGCAGGGAAATGACTTCATTCAAAACACATTATTGATGGAGCCTGCTCAAAAAATGCCCTTTAAAAGGTTCGGGGCTTTACCATCATAGAGTAGGTAGGATCAATACTGTACTGACTAACTATATTTTGTTACAATACAAATTGTTTGCTCGAGAGGGTGGGTTCTCAAACAAATCCTTTGCAACTCTCTTGCCATTATATAAGACATCTGATAAAGAAAAGAAAGCTTCCTGGAACTACAAAATTGATCAGAAAACATCCATGAAAATGTCAACAAGAGAGTTACCTCATGGGGAGGTTGTCTTTTCTGAAGGGAAAATGATTCTGGTAAATTTATGCAGGACAAACAATGGTTATAGAATCTTAAATGCAATATGAATAGAATGAAAGTAATGGCATACTCATAATATAACATGATTATTTACCTTGGGAAACGGTATCGAGAAAAAATCCAGAAAAACATTATTTACTTACTAATTTAACTGAACTGTTACAATACAATAAGATATTTCTCATTTGTGATTAACCCTAACCCTTGAGTGAGTATTTATTGGCACATCACTCTAGGAAACTGCTAAATGGTATTATGATACAATGGATATAAAGTATGGCCAAAAAACCACCTATATCAGCCCAAAGTGTTTTTACAGGGGCACATGCCCCCAAACCGACACATGACCCCTCATATTTCCTAGCTGGGGCACAGCCTCAGGCCCAACTAGGTATGGTGGTGTCTAGAACATTCAAAGCATACAAAACATATATAACTTTGTGGGAAATCTTGTCCTCATGGAATGCAGTCCATATTTTCTGACAAAATCTTCTTTCAGGTCTCTTCTATCTTTACATCAAGTTTTGGGTGTGTTCAGGCTTTTTGCTTGGATGTCTCAAGAATTTTGCTGAGCCTTGATTGTTGTTGGGTGTGGGTGTTCCTTCAAATTATTATTCCGGTTCAATTCTGCCTAATGACTATAAAACAGAGGAATTGCTACATTGGCCTATCACTTAGGCCTAGAAGGACCTAAGAGCTCACTTGAGGTGCAACAGATCCTTGAGATCCCCATCTGTTGTTAGTCTGAATAAAAGGAGGTATTAAAGTAACACATGTTAGTAGTTAATTGTGGTTTGGAGAGATTTGGGTGGATGTTACATTTACTCATATGAATATGCTTATAACAGAATATACATCCATTTATTCACAAGATCAATGATAATTGATGAATTGGTCATTATATTACTCATGATTCACAGTTACATCATTATGTGCAAATTAGAACCATTCTTTGATGGCTCTTTTGTTAATGATAACATACAGCTTCGATTAAATATTCCAGCTTGATAAATTAAATGATAGCCGTAAGGCTATTTAATTTATATGTATGGCCCAAGTTTATTAAAGAGATAAAGAGACACGTCTTCATCCAAGGCCGACCTTCCTTCATCATTGGCGTGACTTCACATGAGGAGGACTTACCATTGATTGGTCTCATCTATTTTGAGATATATATTCATTACTTGGCCGACTTGCTTTATAGAAGGAGGTGCCTCTTCAAATTGTATATATAGGAGTTCACTTATCATTTGTTTTATATTCAAGTTCGATTCATTCATTTTATTCAAGTGCGAATCTTATCAAGAGCAGAGTGCGAATCTCTTCAAGAGCAGATTGTGAATTTCCTTTAAAGGCAGATTTAGAGATTTAGAAGTACAGATTATTATCTGTAGTTGTATCTTCTGTTGGTGCTGAAGATTGGCCTTATAATTGGCCTTATTGTAAAGAGAATCGTTGCCTCTATTGATATATATAAGTGAGATCTTTGTTGCTGGGTTTTTCTCCCTCAAGAGGAGGGTTTTCCTAGGGTATTTGCTGTGTTACTGTGTCTGATTTTGAATTAATTTTCTGTGCATTAATTTGTTCATTAAAATTTACATGGTATCAGAGCGGGTTTGAGAGGATCGTGATCAGATTATTGCTAATCAACATACCCTATTTTGTTCACTTATCTACATCAGTCAAGATGGTGAATGGGTTGAAGGTTGACGATAGACTCGAAGGTGCATCCAACTTCACTTCATGGAGATTTAGGATTGTGCTTACCTTGCGTGAAAATGACTTGGGTGAGTTCGTGGAGTCTAGCACTTTTGAACCTGAGGAGGAAGAAGAAAAGTTGTAGTGGGTAAAGAAAGACATTAAAGCAATGAAGATATTAGTTGATTCCGTCAAGGATCATATTGTTCCTATCATCTCTAAGTTGAAGACAGCGAGAGATATGCTCAAGACCTTGGAAGAGATGTACGAAATCAACAACACCAGCTGTGCACTTGCACTAAAGCATCAATTGCATCATGTGAAGATGTCAAAAGGAGAATCTATTATTGCATACTTCATGAGGATTTCAAATTTGAGAGATCAACTCTCTACAATTGGGCATATGGTTGATGACAAGGATCTGACCATGCTGGCTCTCAATGGGCTGCCTTTGTCTTGGGAATCTTACATTCAGGGAATCAGTGCAAGGTCAAAATTGCCTAAGTTTGATCGCCTAAGATCTGATTGCATTCAAGAGGAATCAAGGTTGGTGGCAAGAGGCGTTGGTCAAAGTTCAAAGAATGAAGATATTCATGTTTTCGCCTCCCATACTTCAAAGAAGAAAGGAACAGATGGAAGAAAAGGATTCTTCAAGAGGAATCGGGACAAGGGAAATGATGATGCACCTCCATTCAAGAAGAAGAGGGATATGTCCAAGATTCAATGTTTTAGGTGTGATAAGTTTGGGCACTTCGCCAAGTATTGTCCAACTAGACCTAAGCAACAAGTTACCGTTGCAGATGTTGATGATGCCTCTCCTCAAAAGGATTCAAGTGAATATTTGTTCTATTCGGCATTATCAAGCACTGTACCTTCCGACACCAACACTTGGATAATCGACAGTGGTGCTTCACGACACATCATTGGCTTTAAGGAGCACTTATCAAGTTTGGTGGAAAAGGAGTCTTCCGAACAAGTCATCATTGGAGATGATGCTAGCTACTTTGTGAAAGGAATTGGGACCTCTTCACTTCATTTGGATTTCGGCATCACACTTCAGTTGGGTAATGTTCTTTATGTTCCCGGAATCAAGCGCTATCTTATTTCTATTTCAGCCTTGGAAGATAAAGGATATCAAGTTGCCTTCTCCAAAGGCAAAGTTCTAGTGTGGATGGAGAACTCTAGCTTCAAGGATGCTCAAATTATTAGAGTTAGACATGAAAACCTTTACAAGGTACACATTCTTTACATGCTTTGGTTCATGACTCTTCAAGTCTTTGTGATCTTTGGCATCGGAGATTGGCTCACTTACACTTCTGAGCCTTACCTATCATGGAGAAGATGGTAACGGGCCTTCCTAAGTTCAACCAGGAGCACGAAGGTACTTGCAAGGGCTGAGCATTGGGTAAGAATATAAAAGCCCCTTTTCATAGTAGAGAAAATAGATCTAAGTGTATTTTAGATCTTATTCATTTTGATTTATGTGGTCCTATGTTTGTTTCGTCTTCGAGTGGATTCTTGTATTATGTTTTGTTTATTGATGACCACTCTAGGAAAACTTGGATTTATTTTTTGAAATCTAAAGAATCTGAGGAAGTGTTGGATAGGTTTAAAGAGTTTAAAGCCTTGGTAGAAAATCTTTTTGGTAAAAGAATTAAGGTCCTCAGATCTGACAATGGTGGAGAATACACCTCTGGTAGTTTTCGGAATTTTTGTACTGATGCAGGGATTAAGAGGGAGTTTTGTGTTCCCTATAATCCTCAACAAAATGGTGTTGTAGAAAGAAAACGGGGCGATGTTAGGCGGTAGGCCATGATCCATGATCAAAGATTTATAAACCTTCTATGGCAGAAGCTTCTAGGACTGATGTATATGTTCAGAATAGAAGTCCTCATAAGGTCCTGGAAAACATGACTCTGGAAGAAGCTTTTACAGGGAAGAAGCCTGAAGTCAGTCATTTGAGGATCTTTGGATGTCCTGTCCATATTCATGTTCCCAAGGAAAAGAACCAAGTTAGACCTTACAGAAGGAATATTTATGGGCTACGATTGAGACATCAAAGCCTACAGAATATACATTCCAGGACAGAAGTTGATCGAGATCAATAGGGATGTCACATTCGAGGAAGATGTTGCATTCATGAGATCCAGGGGCATTCATATGGAGATCGATAATGAAGAGTCTCCTCAAGATATGGAAGTTGACCATACTCCTGAGATTCAGAGGGAGACTTCAGAACCAAAAGAAGATATTGATCCTGTTGAACCCTTGGAACCTACTGATGGGCCTACTGACATTGTTGTTGGGAGAAAGAGACCTCTATGGGCCAGTCGTACTATGCAAGAGGCTGAAAGTTTTGCAGCTCCTAGAGGCACATTCAGAGAAAGCAAAAAGGCCACATAAGTTCTCCAGTTATATTGCCTTGGTAGTCGAGATTATAGAATCGAGCCTATACGTATTTGAGGAAGCATCTAGTCATCGAGGTTTGGAAAAGATGCTGTAATGAGAGGAGTATTGGTCAATTCTTAAGAATGATGTTTGGGATATTGTTCCTAGACCCGAGGGAAGTCTGTGGTATCTTCTAAATGGCTATTCAAGATTAAGCATGTTGCAGATGGAAGCATTGAGAAGTACAAAGCAAGATTTGTAGCTCGTGGGTTCTCTCAGAAAGAGGGAGTTGATTATGAAGAAACATTTGCTCCTGTTGCTCGCTATATTTCTGTCAGAACCATCATTGCTATTGCCGCATCTAGAGGATGGAAGATTCACGGATGGACATGAAGCGGCCTTTCTCAATGGGTGATTGAGAAGGTTTATATCAGTGTTACAAGACTTCGCCCTAGACTTCCTTGATGCGAAGCCGAGTCGAGAAGGCAGTGAAATTTTGGCGAGGAGTCTTTGGGACTACTGAGCTGTAGTACTTTCGCCGGACTTCATGTAGAAAACTTCCTTGAGGGTTCGGGGAGCTTCATGATTTCAGCGAGTCAGGAGCAAAAGAACTTCGACGTCGGTTCAATGAGCATGTGTGTTAAAAAAAACACATTTTAAAGTTTCATTTTTTTTTTCTTTTTGTTTTTATACTTGCCTCTATTCCTCCAAAAGGCACTTCATTTCATTTTCAAGCAAGTAAGAGAGAAAAAAGAGAGAAGAGAGCCAAAACACATTTGCATTGAAGGAAAATCAGCAAAGAGATTGAGCACCAAATGCTTATTGAATCGCATTTGTGCAGGTTCGTAGGTGATTTTGCTGCATCTAGAGGAGTCTACAAGGGATTGGAAAGAGATTTCCATTGATTTTAAAGAAGATTGAAGAGGTATGTTTGAGTTTTGAAGGTTTTTTTGTTTTTTTTAACCAAAACTTCATTTTCTATTCTTTTTTTCTTCTTTGTTTTTTCTATTTTGTTTTAGTGAACAAAGAACAAGTTACAAATAAATACAAACCCTAGGTGTGTGTGTTTAAGACTTTAAGTTTTTTGTTGAACAAACCCTAGGCATTCTTGCAAAACAAAAAATAGTTTTATAGTTGCAAACTTGCAAACCCTAGGTTTTTTAGTTTTATTATAAATTATACTTTGAATGCTAATTTTTTAAAATTTATGTGTTATTGCAGCATTGTTTATAATATATATCTATAAATTGTCTCCATCATATTCAATTTCACCATGTCTCAAGGTAAAAGAGATCCTTGTTGGAAACATGCCATTGTTACCCCTGGGCAAAAAAAAGGAGAAATACAATGTTTTCATTGCGAAACTCTTTTTCTTGGGGGTGGCATTAATAGATTGAAATACCACCTTGCATGTATACCTTGCCGAGATGCTAATCCTTGCACAAAGGTCCCTATTGAGGTAATGCATGAAGTGCAAGTGCAATTGGAAACCTTTGAGCAACAAAAAGAGTTAAAAAAGAAGCAAAAAGATGAGATGGCAGCCTTGCGTGGAGTTGTAGATTCGAGTTCTTCCAGGCCTAAAATTCCTCTAGGGTCTTCACCTTCAGTTGTTGGTAGTGGCAGTGGCAGTGGCAGTGGCAGTGGTAGCGTTAGCAAACTTAGCATTGGGCCCAGAGTTCGTGGATCTAGGCTGGATTCATATATTTTGCCACGCACTACTTCGGGTTCCCAACCGTCTCTTGAGAGCATGGGTTGGAACAAGGATAAACATGATGCAGCCAAAGCTGCAATTGGAGACTTCTGGTTTTATTGCGACATTCCATTTCATGCAGCCAGGTAATTCTTCTTTTGTTTTGTTTTAAAATATATAGCTTGTTGCTTGATAGTTGATTCTTTATCTCTTGAATTTTATTTTTAGAGCTATGTTGAATTCAAATTGAAATTATACATTTTTCAATACTAATTAGTAATTACTAAATTTAATTTATTTGTGTTAGGTCTCCATATTGGCAAAATATGATTGATGCAGTTACTGTTTGTGGGGCGGGGTTCAAAGCCCCTAATGATGAAGAGATAAAAGGCCCCATTTTGTCCCAAAAAGTGGCTGATGTGAAAGTCAGAATAGAGGAGCAGCGAGAAATTTGGAGGAAGAAGGGTTGCACCATCATGACTGATGGTTGGACCGATAGAAGAAATAGGACATTGCTCAACTTTCTTGTTTCTTCCTCGGGTAAATATTTTACTTACTAAAATGCATTGCTTTAGTGATTAACAATCAAGATTTTAAATTTATATTTAATTGAATCATTTGTTTTGTTTCTTTTTCAGGTGGTACCATGTTCATTAAATCTATTGATGCATCCGGCAACTCCAAAAATGCTGAATTCCTTTGTGAGGCTTTGGAGGGTGTCTTGGCTGAGGTAGGGGAGGAGAATGTGGTGCAAATAGTGACGGATAATGCAGCAAATTATGTTGCTGCAGGTAGACTATTGATGGATAGGCACCCATCATTATTTTGGACACCTTGTGCCGCTCATTGCCTTGACCTCATATTGGAGGATCTTGGCAAGCTTGACTGGATCAAAGCATGTGTAGAGACCGCAAGGAATATTTGTAAGTACATATATAATCACACATGGGTCCTCAACCTTATGAGGCAATACACGGGGCAAAAGGAGTTGGCTCGCCCTGGGATAACACGCTTTGCTACCAACTTCATCACTCTACAATCCTTACTGCAGTCAAAGGGAGCTTTGAGGCGGATGTTTGTTAGTGAGGAGTGGGCTTCCTCAACATATTCTAAGACAAATGCAGGGATAAGTGCGTCAGGTTGGATTTTTGATGAGCAGGGCTTTTGGGTGCCTACTAAGGAGATTGTCAAGGTAAATGTAATAAGTTAATAACTAATAAGTAATTAGTTTAGTAATTCTACATTATATTTTATTATTTTCATTCTTGTTTTTATTTTATTTGCTTTTTTTTGTTAACTCTTACTTATGTCAATGTTTCATAATAATTGCAGGTCACAGAGCCCTTAGTGGTTCTATTACGAGTTGCTGATGGGGAAAAGCCCGCAATGGGCTACATATACGAGGGCATGGATAGGGCCAAAGAGGCCATTAGATCCATTTATGGGGGAATT
The DNA here is from genome assembly GCA_007258455.2 of Sequoia sempervirens. Lineage (NCBI taxonomy): Eukaryota > Viridiplantae > Streptophyta > Pinopsida > Cupressales > Cupressaceae > Sequoia > Sequoia sempervirens. The sequence continues at coordinate 24,915 of VDFB02116110.1, forward strand.
GATAGTAAGTATCGCCCCATTTGGGAGATCATCGATAGACGATGGCACCTCCAGCTTCACAAGCCCCTACACGCAGCAGCATATTTTCTCAATCCGGCATTCCAATTTCGCAAAGAATTCAAGGCAGATGAGGAGGTTTTGAGTGGGCTCTACACAGTCATTGAGCGGATGTCTGATTCTCATGTTGGAGCCCAAATTGTTGCTGAGATAGAGATTTTCAGACTTGCACAAGGAGATCTCTTTGCAAGAGATATATGCAAAGATACTCGATCGACATTGCAGCCAGGTAAAAATTTATTAAGGGCATAATAGTAGTTTAAAAATTACCACTTTTCAATCTTTTATATTCAATGTTCATATTATAATTAAATATTCACATTTCACAATGAGATTTATTTTTTTTCTTTTTCTCATCTCAGATGCATGGTGGGAGAGATTTGGTGCTAAAGTACCAAATCTTCAGAGGATTGCGATTCGAGTGTTGAGCCAACCATGCAGTGCCTCGGGTTGTGAGCGCAATTGGAGTATGTTTGAGCACATACACTCCAAGAAGCGCAACAGGTTGTCAGTGCAGAGGTTGAATGATCTTGTTTATGTTCATTACAACCTGCGCCTTCGCCATAGACAGATATTGGGCACTGACTTGTCACCCATCACGTTGGAGGAGGTTGATCCACAGTCAGATTGGATCACTGAGGTCGAGGATCCTGTTTTTACCGATGAGGACCTTGATTGGGTCGACCAGGCAGATCGAGAGGCAGAGGCAATAGCCATGGCAGAGGAGGAGGATAGAGCACGAGGAGACACCTTGGATGCTGGTTTGGGTGCCTCTGAGTCTGACACTGAGACACAGGCAGAGATGATGGCTGCAACATCATCTAGGACCTCTCTTAGACGTCTACGCAAGAGGACTAAAGTTTAGAGCCTTAGTGATGCAGGCTCCTCTGAGCCATAGACTTATAGCTTTTGTTTTACTTTTATTATATGTTTGGAACTTTTGATGCCATGGATTTCATATTCCATGAGTATTGTATACATTTCACAACATTTATATATCTAAGTTCTAACTGTTTAACTTTAAACTTTAAACTCTTACTACTGTTATTGTTATTAACTATTAAGTATTAAGTAATTACTTATTTCCTTCAGCTAAAATTTGCGTTTATACTTATGTGATCGATAGATGTTTGTGTATAGGATCATAGTAGTTTCTATTTCATGATGTTATTGTGTATTTAAGGTTTATTTACTAAAGGGTGCATGAAACAAGCTTTAAATCCTTAAAAATCTCTGAATTTCTTGGGTTTTTCTATTTGCCGAGTCTTTGCCGAGTCTTTGCCGAGTCTTGGCGCCGAGTCCGAGTCCGAGTCAAAAATCAGCTTGCCGAGTCCGAGGCGAGTCCGAGTCTTGTAACTATGGTTTATATAGAGCAACTGATGGATTTGAGGTTCATGGGAAGGAGTCACATGTTTGTAAATTGAAGAAGGCCTTGTATGGTCTTAAGCAGGCTCCTCGTGCATGGTACGAAAGGATTGATCGGTACCTGTCAAGTTTGGGCTTCTTAAAGAATGATGCTGATTCAAATCTCTACTTCAAGGTAATCAATGGTGATGCATTAATTTTGGTTTTATATGTTGATGATGATCCTTCTTGGAGAATATCACGATTCTTGAGTGTAAGAAGGAGTTGACTTCAATTTGACATGAAGGACCTTGGGCTCATGCATTACTTCCTTGGATTAGAAGTCTGGTAGAAACCAGATGAGATGATTCTAAGTCAAGGAAAGTACACCATTGATATACTTAAGAGATTTGGTATGATGGATTGCAAATCCATGTCCACACCTATGGAGACCAACTTACACAAGTTGAAGGAGGCTGCAGCTAATTCAAACTTGGTGGATCCCACTTTGTACAGATAGCTAATTGGATCTTTGATGTATCTAGTTAACACTAGACCTAACATTTGCTATGCAGTGAGTGCACTTAGCCAGTTTATGTGTGATCCGAGACACATACATCTTGTTGCAGCTAAACATATCCTGAGATACTTGCGTGGCACAGTTGGATATGGGTTGAGGTATACTTTAGATGCAGATTTGGAGTTACATGGTTTCACTGATTCTGATTGGGCAGGTTGTGTCACAGATCGGAAGAGCAGCTCTGGTTGTTGCTTCAGTTTGGGTTTAGCTATGATTTCCTGGTGCAATAGGAAGCAGTCTTCTGTAACATTAAGTACAGCAAAGGCAGAGTATATTGTAGCTTGTATGGCAACTCGGGAAGTAGTGTGGCTTCGTAAGCTCCTTGCAGGATTGTTTGGACAATCAATGGAGCCTACTATCATTCATTGTGAAAATTAGAGTTGTGTGAAGCTTTCTGTCAATCCTGTGTTCCATGACAGAACCAAGCACGTTGAGATCAAGTACCACTACATGAGAGATATGGTACTGCGGAAGGTTGTACAGTTGAGGTACATCAACACTGATGAGCAGACGACAGATATTCTCACCAAGCCTCTCGCCAGGATAAAGTTTGTGTACTTTTGAGATAAGCTTGGTATGGTGGAGAATCCAGCCTTGACTGAGAAAGAGTCTCAGTATCAGTGAGCCTTGTTTAATGGGTTCTTCTCTGTGAGAGAAGTTCGAGGTGAAATCCCTTGTTAAGGCATTTTCCTTTGAGACGGAGGAATTTGAGGTGCAAGCCCTTGTTATTGCATTTTCCTCTGAGACGGAGGAATTTGAGGTGAAAGCCCTTGTGTCCACCCTTTGAGCTGAGTCATGGTGGATGTCATGTGTGAGACTCCATGACATATGTTGTACTTGTGTTTCACCCTCTCAGAGAGTCATGGTGAAAGTCACGTTGAGGTGACAACATCACGCAAGTGATGAACACTTGTACTTACCATAGTATGGTTGTAGCCATTATGGTTGATATCGTATTGAGGCGATATTTAATATCACGTTGAGGTGATATTCCTTTCTTTCACATTTGGTTGTAGCCAATGTGATGAGCATCATGTTGAGGTGATTTGTTTTGAGTAGCTGGAAGTATTCTCTCTAGCTAAGAGGGAGTGTTAATGATAACATACAGCTTCGATTAAATATTCCAGCTTGATAAATTAAATGATAGCCATAAGGCTATTTAATTTATATGTATGGCTCGAGTTTATCAAAGAGATAAAGAGGCACGTCTTCATCCAAGGCCGACCTTCCTTCATTGGCGCGACTTCACATGAGGACGACTTACCATTGATTGGTCTCATCTATCTTGAGATATATATTCATTACTTGGCCGACTTGCTTTATAGAAGGAGGTGCCTCTTCAAATTGTATATATAGGAGTTCACTTATCATTTGTTTTTCATTCAAGCTCGATTCATTCATTTTATTCAAGTGCGAATCTTATCAAGAGCAGAGTGCGAATCTCTTCAAGAGCAGATTGCGAATTTCCTTTAAAGGCAGATTTAGAGATTTAGAAGTACAGATTATTATCTGTAGTTGTATCTTCTGTTGGTGCTGAAGATTGGCCTTATAATTGGCCTTATTGTAAAGAGAATCGTTGCCTCTATTGATATATATAAGTGAGATCTTTGTTGCTGGGTTTTTCTCCCTCAAGAGGAGGGTTTTCCCAGGGTATTTGCTGTGTTACTGTGTCTGATTTTGAATTAATTTTCTGTGCATTAATCTGTTCATTAAAATTTACATACATAGCAAGCTCCTAGTTTACATTTTTTTAACTCTATATCTATATAAGTTGCCCTGTCTATTTATATATTGCTGTTTCTTTGTATTCATATTCTCCTGTTCTTTTTGGTTTGGCTCCTCCCTAGAGGCCTTCTTCCAGAAGATCGCATGGACAGGGTTCATTCTTTGAACATCTTGGCCGAGATTCATCGTCTGGATCTAATTATAGGCTGTTTTGTCCCGACACTCACATGCAGACGGCTCATCATTTCTTTGGGCAGGTCTCTCTCTGCTTGGTTAGGTAGATATTCTTCTTTAAGCCTTAAGGTAGATTTTGGCCGTGCATGCATCATCTTCCAGCCATGCATTTCCACCATCCATGTCTTGTTCACCCATGATGAACCCATTAAACCCATTAACATTATGTTCAGGATGTCCCTGAACATTTCTTGATGATGTTTCCTGTGCAGATATTCACCTTGCCTTCTCAATATTTTCTGGTTAATAATTATAGTTTAAATTCTTGCCTAATTGAGTACAAATCCTAAATGGCACTATGCATGCCAGAATGATTATTTTGTGCAGATGATTTAGATGGTCTTCCTTCAAAGACAAAAGTAGATGGCAGTGGATGAGAAGAAGAAGAGTTAAGTCTTATCCGGGACCTCATTCCTTAGTTGATGCTTTTTTTCATCAGTAGCATCCAAATCTAGGCAAGGATCATCAGTATGAACTTGACCCTTCTTATACTCTTTGGCACTAACCAGTTCCATGTCTCACATGTCATAGACTTGGGGAACGGTGCCCATTTCTTAATAAATTTTTTATAGTTGATCTTGCAGGTGGATTGAAAGAAATATGAAGTATTCTTGATAGCCATTCACATGACCTTTTTCTTCTTATCCTCCACCATAATAGCCCGTGAATCCGTTTTTGAGGAATCAACAGTGACCAAGGAAGAGATAGTCACTTTTGGTTGACATTAATTCTCAAATTCACAGTATTTGGTTCTGAGTTCTGAGGTCAACAGGTGCTGATTTGGATATCTGCATCATGGTCAGAAGACAATTTGCAAACGGACCAGGTGTAGCATCTGAAGGTCTTGTTTTTTAGTCAGCCGAAGAAGATATCCTTCTGCAGCCCAGGGAGGAGGAAAAGGGTTGTGAGAGGTTCTTAGTCCTTATGCAGTTGAGTCCCTGAGGCCCATTGCATGAGAAAGAATAGATATCTAGCTCAAAACATTTCTTAGTGCTCCTCTAAGTTTCCATGTATGACGAAGGCTAGCGTTTTCTCTGACATTCCCTCTTCATTTTGTTGTTCAATTTATGTACTCAGGATTGGAAAATTGATGCTGGCTGTGTATAGCGTGGTATGTCTATAAATAATATCAGCTGGAGAATACATTTAAGCCTCTGTGATAAAAGTTTTTGGGGAGTTTGCTGATGATTCTGAATAACCACCCACATGAGAAGAGTTGAATGATTTGCATTTCTGTGAAGGTGATTGCAGAGAACTGAAAATGGGTTTTGATCTGGAAGGAAAGGCTTTGGCTTCCCATGCTTCTTATGATTGAAAAGAATTGCTGCAACAGTTCTGTTGCCATGGGAGGAAGTAGTCAAGACTAGCCATTTTTGATTTTTTTTGGGGCTTTTTAGGGACTTTTTTCCCATTGAAATTGGAATGAAGCTGAACCCCTTGAGGAAGTGGATTGTAGAGAATGTTGCTGCTTTGTAATAGCCCAGATGGAATATTTGATCTTCTCCTGATTTAATATACCATTGATATATCCAGAATGGAATTGTGATCTTCTGATTTTATTAAATTCAACTCACTGAATTTCACCAATTAATCTCACTAATCAGAAATGAAGTCAGGATCGGGTTTAATCAAATTATGAGTAATGTTGGCAAGCCACAGAACCGTAGAGTCAATCCTTGACTAATCAACTTGTATTTACAAATAGATAAGTATTTATTTACCAATCAGACCTGTGAACTGAATATTTCTTAAAGCCAGTTGCACTGAGAATTACAACTATGTGCTGGAATATATTAAATATCACTATGTTACCAGTGTTTAATGTTTACTGCTGCGCCCAAAAAATAATTATGGGCTGAAGGTATTCATAGCAGATAATTATCTGACTATTCCCATATCCACATAAAATGTCATAAGCCACTTATGAATGCAAACATATCATCTGCTGTCCGGAAATGCTGAATATATTCCAATGCCTATATGATTGAGACTGCAATAATGCAATTAGTAAATATAGAATTTCAAACTCCTTGTGCTTCTTATGCTGTATTCAATTAAATAACCAATGTCAGCTCTTACAGCAATGCTGGTATATATAAATATAATAAACTGACCAAATATTATTGAAACCAAAAGTTGATGTACGGCTGCTTCCACACAACCTGATCAACATTAAAATGTGTATGGTGCTGCAGAAATATCACCAAAATGCAATGATGTTTCCATAAGTATGGATCGGCAGTCCCTGAAGAGCCAAACAATGCTGCATCTAATGTTATTTTGGTATGGGCAGCAGTCAACACCAATCAGAGCCCTCCTTGATTTTGTCCGATAGATTTACCTCAGGCTGCAATGGTATGGAGGCTTGTGGGACAGCAGTAATATGCTGCAATCCAACTTAAGTATTAATCCCTCAATATGCTGCGATCTGATAAGATTTGACTTTGAATATTGCACATTCAATGAAATACTAAAGATATTCTCCCAGAAATGTATGGCGACTATAGGAAAAGATGTAACACTTAAACACACAAGAAATATGTGACGACCCCCTTTAAAGTGTGCTGTGGCAGTTGATACTGATGTCTCAGCACAAATAAAATATCAGTGGCTGCCTCCAATAGATTTCTTTAATTATAAACTGGAGATTAATCAAATCTGCACAATGGTGATTTCTGTGTGAAATTACTCCAAGGAATTGTGGATTTTCATCCTCCAATTCTAAACATAGAGGGTTTCAATCCTGAGGTTAATGAACCAAAGGACAACGCTCCAACAAAGAGTAGATATCAGAAAATAGAATGGTTTATCAATATATGCCTCCTTGCTTGGGCTCTCTTAAACAGAGTTTTCCTTTAAAAGACATAATATAACTCTTCAAATTTCCTTCATGACCTTTTATTGGTATTTGAGATGAATTATTCTCCTCCAAAAGGAATAACTTTTCAAATTTCCTTCATGACCTTTAATTAATATTTGAGAGGAACTATTTTCCTGCAAAAGACAACACTTCAAATTTCCTTAGTGACATTTGATTGATATTTGAGAGGAATTATTCAAATAAACTTCAAGTATAAGAGACCTTCTAATTTTATATTTTAACTTTACTTGAGGCCCTCTTTATTAATCCAAAATTTCAAAACCCATGGAAAATGTATGATGGGTGTTTGGGTTTCAACTTGGCTTGATTTCGAAAAAATGGACATTATATGCTTTTCCTCCTTTCTGCATCTCGTCAGCTGCTCTTTTAAGCAGCATCCTTGCAAAGCTTGTCAAAGACAATGACATTATTTGTGTTGTTTAAGTATTAATTTGAATCTGAGTATGTAATAGTTTGGATTGTATAATTTGCTGGGACAGATTCACTGGATTGATATGTCTTGGGTTAGATTTTGATGGGCTTGCCTCTCATGACCTGCTGAACTAAGGTTAGCTGACCTAGGACATTACCTACTGTAAATTAAACCCAAATTATTATTTATTTTTGGATGAGAATCATAAACTTTATTAATTATTTTAAGAAGTGACTTGTGCTACCAGTCATTATATTTGGTGTACAATTATTGCTTGTTTGGTTTGCTAGACAAAAGTTTTAAGGGGAATTCAAGAGTGCCAACATATCATACAAATTTTCCTGGCATCACTTTACTGATGCGCAATATTGTTTTTGTCATATTTCTAATCAATACATTTTTCTAGTACATTTCTAAATGAGAAGAGTTCAATTGCAAAAGTCCTGCGAAGTGATGAATGCATCAATGATTTGTATTTTTGTTTGAGACAGATCAACTTCATTAACTTTTTAATAAGCAGTTCCCATGCTAACAGCCAACATCAATTTTTTGTTGTACTGTAACTGCTTTTGCTTTGCTGGATAAAAGTTTTGAGATGGGGTATTCAAGAGCATCAATATCATCTTCCAAATTTAACATGCAATCACATTGCTAATAAGAATTTCTTAGTTTCTTATTTTTTAAGTTTTTTAAATTTAAAGATGAAATTTTAATCATACATTTTTAAGTATGTTATTAATTATGTGGAGCTGAAGTGCAAATTTCCTGCCAAGTGAGGAATGCATCTCTGTGCGTTTCAAGTATTTTAATCTTTCTAATGTGTTTGAAGCTCAGAACATTATGTTGAAGATTGGGTCTTGTTAGTGTGGTACTGTTTGGGACTGGATATGATGCAAGGGCAAACCACTCAGCAATGTTCGGTAAACTAAGTTGTATGTCTTGAATATTCATGATCATAATGTTATTACTTCACTATAGACGAGGTTGATCTCAAATATGTGCTATGTTATTTAAAATGCAGAAAACATACATTGCTACTGATGAAATTTTGTTAAAAATCAAATGGCGAGAAGTGTAAAATGAGCAGAGTGAAGCTTTGTAGGGCTATAAAACTACCCGGTTTCATAAATTTTACTACATGCCAAATATTATTAACGAGTGAAAAAGCAAAAATGTGATAGGCTTCAACATTTATGTCCTCTCCCTGATTAGAGAACAGAGTGTTCCGGGTGTTCCTCATGGGCCATCGTACAAGTTGGGATGTTGAAATCTGTTCCCATATGAGGTTGAGTTTGCCTCATTGTGTTTGTCTGGAATTTAAACCTCAAATAAACCTGAAAAATCCACCACATTAATGTCTTTCATTAGGCTTGGAAGGTAGCATATTAAAGTGGAAATTCTTGTGTTTGGTTGGAATGTAAATCCTCAAATAAGCCTGATAAATTCACCGCCTTAATCCTTATCCTCCTATCCAGCTGTTGATAAAACCTTTCCAAGATCATGCCAGTTCGTGGCTGCTTAGTTATTGCAAAATTAGGGATTTATCGTGGTTTCCACTAGCTGGCAGGAATATGTCAAGTACTTACACTGTACACCTCTCTGCAATGGACTGAGTAGAAATGTCGGTTTCTACATAGGATTGCTGTAAACCAAATGATACTTTTGGTTAGTTTGAGTAATTCCTTTAGATAATCAATGCCCAGTCTTTTATTCTTTTTTTCATGATCTCACAATTAATTCCCAGTCTTATAATTGATGACATTGCCTGCTCTGTGTAATCTAATGCATATTCTACAACAAAGTTACTAGAATTTGGTTTTATATTTGTAATATAGTTTATAATAGGATTTTGGCATCCTATAGTTGCTTTTGCATGGTATCAAATAAATCCTTTATCCAACTTATTGTTCATTTCTGTCATGATCTCATAATTACTAAAGTCTAAAATAGGGCACGCAGTCAGTTTTTAATTTAATGCATGATCTCTATTAATGTCAAAAATGGCATAGCAATTGCAATACAATTTTCGTGGGATATTTGTATCAAATAAGACCTTTATCCTGTATACTTATTGTTCTTTTCTGCCATGTACTCTGGATTAATTCGCCCAATAGGAAATATAATCTGCTTCTTAAATTTAATGCATTAATTTTCCCCAATGAATTTTTTTGGCATAGCATTTGCAATACAGTTTTGGTCAATCATTGGGAACGGTAGCAAAAAATTGAAAAATAACTTCATTCCTCTCCTGAAATAACATAGCTTTTGTTTATATTTTTTATTTCACCGAGGGAGAGCTATAATACCTTCTTTTATTCAAAGGTTCTTTGATGTGAAGATCCCAAATTCAACAAAGTCCACACACATAAGGCCTATATGGACCTGTTGAGGTTTAATCTTCAGTCTTTTTGTATGATAAAAACCCCTCTCAACCAGCAGACAATAAATGACAAATTCTCACTATCTTTCTAATCGAATTAAACAACTTGAATTACTCTACAATGTCCAATCTGAAACGATCACACTTCTATATCAGTTTATTTTGGTTTCGTTCAGGCTCCTTAGGAATGGCACGATTGCTTTGTTGCATTTCTCAGATAGATCGGTATCCTAGTCTGGGAATGGCCAGCCATATGCTACATATTCAGTTGAGAGAAGTATACAGCCATGTAATACATAACTCACTTCGAGCCATTATGGTGATATTGTAATATAGCTGGCAAGTTGATTTAAGCTCAATAGTTTTTGAACAGCTCACTATAATGGTATTTTCCACTGTCACTAGAATCCATCAAAATTTAAACGACTCGCTATGATAGCGTCTTCTACTCGTATCACTAGAATCCATCAAAACTTCTTCCCATCTTTGGCAAGGTGGGAATTATAAATTTGTAATAGAATTTTTGGCCACTGTTAGTGGGGTTGAAGACATCCCTAGAAAAAAACTAAACAATAACCTACCAATCTTGTGAGAGCTTCCTTGATTCTAGACTTGCCTTGGAATCCCACTTGGTGTCAAAGAGATGATTTGGAACGAGCAAAAAGATGTGTACATATTCATGATGAACAAGAAGGATTACTTGATAAGTAGGAGGTATTTTCAACAGTGTGTCAAATTGTGATATTGCTATCAGGATTCAACCGTGTAGTTTTACGAGTCAAACTCCTGATAGCGATATCACAAGAAGGATTACTACAATAAATGCCTTTCCTACCTCATTTGGGGGTTGAAATTGCATTTTTCCCAATCTCCCAACCCATTCAGCTTCCTACTGATTCCCTATATGTTTTTACTTTTATGTTGGTTCCAAAAGTTGGTTACGGCAATCAACTTTGATCTGGACCCTTTTATTTCTGTAATATTGCGTTTCCTTGATAACATTGGACCAGTCTACTTTGGGAGCTATATGACATTCAAAATGTGAGAGAGCAGTTTGTAAATTATTGCAAGAGATAATTTTGTTTGTTCAAATTAAAAATATTCATTTAGTGGTAGACAAATATTTATATGATAATGAGGTGTTAAGAGTATAATTATTAGGGGATGGGTGCTGGTATGCCATTTTTACCATTTTTTAAAAGAGAAAAAAGGGTCAAAATTGGATTTTTTCAAATATATATCTCTTTGTTATGTATTTTGAAAAGGGAAAATAGAAACATGTTAAAATGTCTATGAATTTAAAAGTAACAATTTAAAAACTAATATTTTAATTTACAGATATAGATACAAACAAAAAAATATAATATTTGATAATCATATTAAAATTTTGAAAATTACAAAAAAAACATGAATAAGAATTGGGATCACATCTCATCGTTGATTAAATGGCAAACATAAATGTCAGCTAAAAATAATATTTGATAATGACATTTAAAATTTGACATTTACATACCAACCAATGGAAAAAAAAACATAAATGAGAATTGGGATCACATTTGATGGTTGATCCAATGGAATATTATGATGGAATATTATGAGGCTTTGGGCGACTGTTTTGTCAATCTTTGGGTGATCCATAAAGAGATGAAGCTATACCTCAAGTTCTAATGGATATATTTAACTCTTCTCAATATAAATAAACAAATAGTATTATATCATACCATATTAAGATAGATATTGCATTAGATGTAATCATAATGAAAACATATATATCAAGGATCAAACCACCATAAAAATAAGAGACAAACACATACAATTGGAGAAATCCTCAATGCAAATAAAAATTTAGAAGAGTGCATTTTCATGCCTCATACCATTATATTAGAGGTATTTACAAGTGTTAAATCTCCATACAAGGACCATTAGAACTATCAAATATGAACAAGTAGTCCCTTCACATCTGCTCTACCTCCAACCATGAGAAAATCCTAATTACCTTTGAGTTTGTATGTGAAAAATAACTAGTTTGATGGTTTACTAGTATGTATAGTTCACCACTTCTAACAAGCTTGTTACTTGTATACATAGAAAACTCACAATTCTCACTTTTACAAGTATATTTGATCTCAACAAATTGAATTGAAGCCTTCAAGAATCTTCTAAATCACCCCTTACACCTTTTAACGCATTTTGCCAATTGCCATGCATTGCATACAATTGATTTGGCACTTAATTGTTCTCCTAGTCAAGTCCGAATTAGTGGCCTTGATGTTGATCCCCCTACTCCAACACAATTTGACTTGATTCATAGATCATACATCCCCTAGAGAATTTTGGTCCATTAAAGTTCAAAGATTGATCGAATGTGGGAACTTCTTTCCTACTTCACCTTCACAAATCCACATCACTTGGGTTGGTGCTTGCCCTTCTCATCCGATTAACTATACTTCATATGCTCACCTTGTCAGGTCTATTATACCACCTTGTCAAGGGCAACATCATTTTCTAGTTCATCTTGGTCCTCAAGCAATGAGGGTTAAACCAATCACAAGTATTGAAGGTTAAACCAGTCCAAACTCTTCAATATTAATTATAGAAAAGATCTTCATATATTAAGGCAAACCAACCTAAAAGCATTGCTTCTCACCTACTCCATGTCTTGGAATGGACCGTATTCTAATGGTTTGAGTTTTCCTAAAGTGCCTTGTAGTCTCTCTTTTCCAAGATACACCCATTCCTTGTAACCCACTTGAAATTTGTGCTCAACTCCATGTTTATTGTGGCAAGCTTGTACCTTGCTTGATATCTTTAATTGTCTCATCTTGCTAATAATTTTTCTGGCTCTATCCACCTCTACATTGCCCTTTCCTTGCCCTTCCTTTGACATGCCATGGCAAACATAAAATGGGCTTAGTGACAAATAAACAAGCCTTGAGAGGGGAGACAAAAAACAACTCTAATAGAGAAGTGCAAATGTAGGTCAAATTCTTGTCCCAACCTTTTAGATACCTTAGATTATACCCTCATAGTAGTTGCACCAAAGTTTCTAGGTTAACCACTTTTGTTTGCCCATCTATTTGGGGATGTAATGTCATAGATTGCTTAAGTTTTGTGTTCATCCTACTCCACAATTTGCACCAAAATTTGCTCAAGAACCTTGTGTCATGATCTGAAATATTACTTTTTGGAAGACCAAAGTAAATATGAACATTTTTGAAAAATAAATCCACCACATTGCTTTCTTTTAGAATTTGCTTCCAATTAAGTGGTATGCACTTCTTTAAAAAATGATCTATAATAACAAAAACATAATCATGACCATGTGTTTTCTTTGGAAATATAGCTACAAAGTCTATGGATATGCTACCCCATGGCTTTTAAGGCATTGCCAATTATTGGTGCAACCCCATTTTTCTATTGTTAGGCTTGCAAGCACTACATAATTAAAAACCTTGAATAAATTTTGAGACATCCACTTGCAAATATGACCAATAAATATAGCTCTACAAGTGTTCCATTGTTTTTGTCACTACAAAATGATCAACCAACCATGAAACATGTGCCTCTCTAACGAGAACCACTCTTCTCTCTTATAGTACACACAATCTACTTGCTTTATACAAAAGACCATTTAAGAGGTAAAAAATAGACTTTAACTCATCATGGTTACCTTGAGTTGTTGACCTATACATTGTTGAAATCTTCATCATATATATAATCTTTAACATATAACTTGTGCTAAATGGTTACAACATAGCCAATCTGCTAATGATAGAGAGAAATGACAATTTATGTAGGGTTCACAAGTGTTTGTACCTTCTCCATATGATGCAATTTTGTATTGGATGCATCTATGCTTTTTTTTGTATTGGTCATGACCTATGATATTTGTACTTGTTTTGTATATATGTTTGAATACTTGATGTACTTATACTTGATATATATGTATTATTTTTTGATTAAACCTATTTGGTGTATTCAACTTCATTGTTTTCATTTATAATGATATGCCAATCGAGTTAATTCTATGGTTCTACATTATTTCTTTGATAAATGTTTAATCATATATAATAATGTATTCTTTGTAAATCATGATAATGTTGTAATTGAAATATTATAATTAAAATGTGAATTATATGTTGGTTAATTTTATCATGCGCTTCAACTATTGCTACATTATTGGATAGATGTGCATAATGTTTGATTAAAGTGTGTAGGTATAAAAATCTAAATGGTAGTTAATTAAGGAGATGAGCTTAGAGATTTATGTAATTATGTTAATTTGTCCAATTCAATTAAAAGAGTAAAAGGATGTGAACTCATACTTGAATTGTGTGCAATTTAGGATATCCATTTGTATAAGACCAGTAGGTGTTGAGTTTTTTGCGTGCTTTTAATTGATTTTGGACATGCAATTATGTTTACTATGAGTGTGGAGAGTAACTGTTGCCTTAGGAATTGATAAAATGTATTTAGAATTATAAGGAGTCATTTGAATTTTAAATAGTGAAATTATACATGTTAAAACACATTATTTTGTTATTATTGCAAAAGTACAAATGTTTGGTATTTTGTGCTTTGGAGGGTAATTGTGACTTGTTAACAAAAAAACTTATTATAGCAAGTTAATAGGTTACATTTTAGGCATTTTGTAAAATATATTTTATCTCATTGTTAGAATAACTAGTTTTTTTGCAAATAGGATAAGGAAATATGAACTTATTGGGAATTTAGACTTGTGATAAATGCAAAAAGTGTTCCCATTTTTATTCTATTCTTTTATTCCTTATGAAACTGAGAGAAAAAAGGAGAGGAGTATTTTCTTAAAGCCCTAGTTTGCTTTGAAAGAGTTAGAATGATTGAATTTGAAAGCCATTGATTGTTGAAAGGATTGCTTATTTAACTTGTTTGTTTGCCATTATTTTTTGGAGGTATTCATCTTGTTTGTTTTAAATTGCAAAATTAGTGAGAAATGAAATAGATTGAAAACCAAAGGATGTATTTATAATCAAAATCATTGTGTAAATAAATTGGTTGTTTGTTTTGATTGTGCAAAGAGTTTGTTTTATTTGTGTAGGTTTATTTCTAAGTATGCAAAGAAATTAAAGCAAAACCATTCAAAATCATGAGGGGTCTATAGGAAAGTGTTCTAAATATGGAGAAAAATAGAAATTATGTTAACAAATGCTTCCTTGCTCTTTTTGTAAAAATGGGTTGTTTGAAATGATGGTTGAGATTAAATTTAATTATGCTGTGCAATTTAGTTTGTAATTAATTTAGGGAAAAACATACAATAGCTCACAAACCCTTGAAACATTTATGAAAAATTTATGTTAGTGGACAAGTGTAATCTCTAGCCCAATTAGAAATAAATGATATAATTAAAAATTTGAAAATGTGAGTTTTTTCTTTGATGAAAAACTTAAGGTCCATTAATAGTGGTGTGGATGCCAAGATCTAGAATAAAGCAAAAGGAATGGACACTCTATTCTAAACTTGCATATACCTATGTTAGAGTGAAATAAACAATGTAATAACACAATTTTTTTTACCAACATTCCCTTTGATGACTTGGATTTGCTCTAGATATTGTTGATGGAGAGATCTTTGACTTGTTGCTCTTGCCAATATTTTGGAAGCATATATGTGCTTGTCTTCCACAATGTTGAAATGGCCTTGAGGATGAGGGTTTTATAAATTTTTGGTTTAGATTATGGATGGTTGGGATTGCCTCTTAGATCGGAGGCTAATATTCATTACCTTGTAGGACAAGCTTGTAGGAGTTGAAGATTAGCTCAACACCCAAGACCACTTGCAAAAATAATGAAAACCTTCCACAAGAGAGTATGCAAGAAACGAGTTTGCTTGATATTAAGATCTATGAGATATATATTCAAAATGTACAATAGCCTTGCTTACATAGACAAGGTAAAAGATAGAATTAGACAAGATTATGACGTGTTTCTGTTAGAATTTAATCTTTACTTAGGTGAATATTATTTAAATACTTATAGGAATTTTCCAAAGGAATCCCTACAAGACTTTTGTCTTAATTGAGAATTCTCACACATGTGTGAGAATGACTCATTTTTATAATCCCTCTTTGGAGGAATATTAAAGGTTAGGTGTAGCCTCCTCCTTATGAGGATCTTGACACCTTGCACACATATAGGATGAAAGGTGGCATGCATAGACATTGAAGTTACTTATGTGCAACTCCTTTCTCACCTCTATTTATGAGGTGCTTCTTTCCTCCTTTACATGAAACATTCTATGTTTGAGTTCTCTCTCTCTCTCTCTCTCATTCTCTCATTCTCTCATTGTAATTTTCTTTAGGCTTTACGCCATCTTCATAATATAGGGGTTTTTTTCTTTATTTCCCCCCCTTACAAAATATTGTGTCTCCTCTTTGATATTTGGTGTGCATGCACTCAATGCTTTTGGTTTTCATCTTGGATGGTAATATTTTCTTTCAAACAATTGCTCTTGGATTAGTACTTTCCATTTATTTCATGTATAATTCTTTTCATGGTATTAGAGCAGGTTTTATTAATCCTTTGTTGATTATATCATTGAAGGTTTACCATCTCTTTGGAATACTCACCTTGGAGGCACCTTTGAGAGAAGAAAAGCTAGAGTTGAGTTTGCTTTAAAATTATTATTTTTTGAATAATTTAATATTGCACACCTAAATTTGACCACTTACGTTTGGTCAAATTGATCCCTTTTCATCTAAATATCCTCATATCCACATTAATTAAATAATTAATATCCCTAAAGTCCTCTAAATCCCTAAGGTATTTAATTAATCAATTAATTACTTTATCTCATTTATCACCTCTCATCTCTAGATTAAATAAATAGACTAATTTATTTAATTTAGTCACAAATCCTATAGGAAATTCGCTCTATCCTTTCTCTCTCCTCTTGTCACATTATAATTTTCCTCTAATCCTAATTAACTTGCATAATCCTATCAATTGATTAAGAAGGTGTCACATCCTCCATAATTTGCAAGTGGGCTCTTAATCCCCATTAGCCACCTAACCTTCCTCTAATCCTTCATTAATTATCCTAATCTACCCCTTGGTCAACCCTTCAATCAATGCTTCTCATCCTCCCAATTCCTTTTTAATCTTCCCACATCCCCATATGGAATTTTTAATTCCATGTTTGTTCCTCCAAGGTCTTTTAAGGAATTTTAAATTCCTTCTCTTTTTCATAAGGATTAAAAGGGAATTTAATATTCCCTCTTGTCACATCCTTCCCATGGGTACTTACAAGTACCCTCCACCTCATCCTCTCCTCTCCCCATGTGATGACAAGTGTCATCACCTTGTTGGTTGAGATGAGGCATCTCAACCCTTGATCTCAACTTTCAATCCTTACCCTCCATCCAAAATCCTCTAATCTATATATCCAAACACTTAGCCATTTTTCACCTCTCTCACCCATTTTTCATTCGAGTGTCATTATCTTGCCGGATTTTCGAGTGAACACAGTACACCCAATTGCACATTGTGGGAAAATCAACACAACATGAGGCTCCTTATGCTGGTTTGAGTTTCCTATCGCCTAATCCGAGTGTTTCTTGGGTTATTATTGCAATTTCCTTTCAATTTTAGGAGCACAAAAACACTGCACACATCTCTGGCATGCCTGGTGGGACCCACATCACAGGTCCATTTGATATTTTCTTATTGTTTTAAATTTTTTAGGTTCGTATTTTAGATTATAAGGCGAATTTTCTAGAGGAGAAAATTCGCTCTCTACAGAGGCGAACTTACCTTTGTTGACGGGCGTTTTCACTTAGCCACTCAGCCCTAAAAATTAAGAGGCAAACCCCCATCTAGATAGGCGAATCCACATCCAAACAGGTGAATGCGAAACCTACATAGGAAAATTTGAAAAGGTACGAAGGCGAATGTGTTAGCAGTATATAGCTTGGCATATACGACCTTCAAAGGAAAATGTAAAACTTGCATAGGTGAACCTGAAAAGTATAGAGGTGAATGCATTAGCAACGTATAGAGGCATATACATAATCTTTAGAGGTGAACACACAACTTACATAGGTGATCCTAAAACTATAGAGGTGAATGCGCTAGAAACATATAGAGGCGTATACGTGATCTTCAGAGGAAAATATGCAACCTACATAGGCGATCTTAAAACTATAGAGGCGAACGCGTGAGGTATAGAGGTGTATATGCAACCTTCAAAGGTGAATTTGTGAGCTATAGGGGCGATTTTGTGAGCGCCTAACTTGACCTGTACCAAAAGGTGAATGTGCTAGTTACACAAGCAAACACACGAAGTTCAAAGGTGAATGCATGAGCTTCAGAGGCAAATCTGCTAGCAACCTACAAAGGCGAATCCACTACAAACAAAGGTGAATCCGCTAGTAGCCTACAAAGGTGAACCTACTAGCGGTCTATAGAGGTGAAACCGCTACTTACAGCTTGGGCGAACTTACAGCCTGGGCGAATTCATGAAGGTTACAGAGGCGTATGCACTTTTCTCTTGAGCAATTCCGCTTTGTGCATCAGTGAAAAAATAGAGGGTATAAAAACATCAATTTTTGATAATTTTTTTATATCGCTTTATACTTTTCTTTACTAATCCAAAATCTCTACATCCCCATCCTCCATCTCCTAAATCTATTTTGGGTCCCTATGTCCCAAAATTCACTATCCCAACTCCTCGATCATCCCCACATCTCCATCTATTAATCCTCTTATCATTCCACATCCACCACCATATGTGCCAATGTTGGTCATGCAAACATCCCACCATCATACTTCCCTTCCATCATTCTATCCATACATTTTCCAAAATACCATCCATTATCCTACATATCTCCCCCATCAAATTCCTTTAATTCATTCCCTTGCATAATCCATCCATTCTAATAAGGTTGTACCAACATCCAATAGTCACTTCACACATGGGCTCTTATTACCTCGTATGGAATATGATGCTTGAGTCCTTCATCTATCCCCTTATCAAATATCTTCCAAATCCATTTATCCACATCTCTATTATCATCCATCTCCATCCACACACTTTTCAAAAAATCCCCAAAAAATCTAGCAAAAATCCAAAAAAAAGTAAAAAAATAGTAAAGAGAAATAATTCATCCAATGATGGAAACTTGGCAAACAAGCACCTTGGACAAGTACCATGATGAAAACTTTTCAAACACATGTCATTCATAAAACCCCCATCCATTAGCTTTCTACACTTGGGGGAAAATTCATGCTAAGCATCCCTTTCCACCATCTCCTCCATCTCGTCTAGATCGTGCCCATCCTACCTATTATATCCATTTTATCCCAATCCTTCAATTTTCCTTGTGATCTTGATATAGATAGGGGAAATATATATATGCTTTGGACACCTCTTGGCATACATTCCCTTCATCCATACACTATCATATTCCTTGTCCACCCATCAAGCTATCACCCATCTACCTTCCTTATCCATGCATCCTATCCATGTCCACCCCCCTCCCCTATCCACCCATCATATCCTCCTCCATTTACCTCCTTTATCTTCCCATCCACATGTCTTCCATCCTTCCTGCCTCATCACACATGAAATATCTAGAGTGGGACATATTATTCCTTTTTGATATAGTCCTTGGAGACATCATCCATCCATCCTATTATCCTTTCCATCTCCCTAGCATTACCTCCACATCCTCCTTCCATTAATACTTCCACATCCTTCATCGCTTCATCCCATGATCCTTCCATATCCTCATTCTTATCTTCTTATCCCCTCATATGCTCATCTTTCCCTTTCCAAATCCTTATCTCTCCATCAATATATCTTACCATCTCATCCTTCTATCCCTTAATCCCTTGTCATTGGTATCTAGTTATAGGCTTCCATCATGCAACCTAATGCCATCCATCCCACTATCATCATTTCTACCTCTATCCCCCATCTTGCTAATCTCCTATCACTTTTCATCACCCATACATCCATTGTATCATCCTCCCAATTCATTTTTCAATGTTTTGGATAACTAGCCCATCCCCGAGCTTAACATAATCCACATATTATATATATCAATCATCTTGTGCACATGGTTAGTCTTCTATCATCACCTAGATTTCATCCTTGCACATCCTTATCATTAGGTCCCGCATTGTCCATTGTCCTTCATCCATTTTTTTTATTGAACTATGTTGCCTCTGTGCTTTCACATAGGTAAGATCATTATCGATGAGCCCCCAAGGCCTAGGTCTATCCTCATCTTTGTCATGTCACCAAGAGCTCCTATCTAGCTAGTTCCCATAACAAAATTCAATAGCCTCTAGAGGTTCCAATCTGTTTTGGGTATCCCGTGTCATGTTGATCCTATAATCTACCCCATCTATCTTTGGTCTTAACAAGATATATCATTCCTCACATTAGACCACATCAATCCCATCCACTTATCATCCTCATGGCAAAGGATATTTGAGATTTATTGTGATTTCTTGGCACTTTTGCATTTTGTTTATCTTTTGATCTCCCTAAGTTATACCTACTTGAGGTCACCACAATCCATCATATCATGGTGTGCTTTGACTGGTTGAACTAGGGGCATGTCTTGGTTTTTTGTGTGATCATGTTTTCCTTGTTGTCTTGTGTAGTAACCACCGAGATATTTGCGATCTTGTGTTACGCTAGGGTATCCTTTGTGTTTGTGGTTTTCCAACATCGGCCCTACCAAAGCCTCTGTTATTTTGGGATGTTGGATTAACCTTCTTTGTTTGTTGTGTCGGTCCTATGCATGCGGTACAAAGTCACCTTGGTTCCTCGCACCCTAGTGCATAGTATCTTGTGCTATATCAAATTTAGTGCTTACTACATGGTAGCATAATGCATAACATCAAATTTCTCAAGATTATTGCAATACTTTATCATCAAAGCATCATATCATATGTTATGTGAGTTTATGTTCATATTTACATGCATTTTTTTGTGAGAACTAACACTTGCAGGTCTTCAAATCAAGTCAAGCCAAATTACAACCAAGCCTTGAGGAGATGTATATGTGACTTCAGTCCTTCAAGGAAATCAGATTTAAGTGGTGAGTTAAAACCCATTGTTGATTCATTACTTCATTATCATTCATCCTTTATCCCTCAAAAGGATAAGCTCTCTTTCATCAATTTTGCCATTGTGGAGGTAGAAATACCAACACAGGGTTTGATTGAGGTAATCCCCTATATGGCACAACCCTTCCCCTCTCTTTGAATCTGTAGGTTACAGATTTGAAGAAGATTGGAGGAAGATTGAAGACTATTTATTCATTGATGCATCCAAACCCTACAACTTGACAATATATGAAAACTCAATTATCTCAATAACAAACGAAGATCCGACAACAAGATCTGGAAGGAAGAAGTCACACACAAAGAGCTACATGACTAATTTTTCAGATTTGAGAAAAGTCAACTTAGACAAGAGCACCCTAGGCAACCTTGTCCACCCAAATCAACCTCAAATTCATAGGTTAGGTACCTCTGTGTCTACCTTTTGATTTCTGGAACTTGAATTTGTCTGTCAGTTTTTAGTTTGCCATAATTCATGATAGAACGCTGCATTTTAATAGTTAACTAGTTGCATCATTGCATTTCATGTTAGAGTAATCATGCATTAGCTAATAATTAATTACTCTTTAATTGATTATTAGTCTAATTTATTCTCATGCACTTAAGCTAAACTTAGGAGTGCTTTTATGTTTTTAGGGTTTTGCTCCTATATAGCACTCAACCCTCATTGTAATTAACTCTCAAGCTTTCATATCCTTTTGATAGTCTATTGCTTCTATATCTTTTTCTTCTTGAAGAATACTGCAATTCTTTGTTTGCAAATCTCTTGCATGGAAGGTGTCTTTGTTCGTTGTTTGATCTTGTGGCTCGTGGTTTTGTGGTTTTTCACAATTCTAAAATTTCAAACTCCTAAAAGAATTTAGATCTAGAATTTATTGATAACCTTTCAGGTTGTAGGTCAATTTCATACCTTTCCAATCTAAATTCTAATGTTTTGTAAGTGAAAAGTAGCTAATCCTTGTTAGATCTAGGATCACTTTTCATACATTATATTTTGGTGAAATCAACATATCTTACACTTGTATTTTTATTTTTTATTTTTCAGTGCATAATATTTGAAAATTGAATTTAACACACGGGTATGTGCGGGATCATCGTAAAAAAAGCAGGCCTTAAGTGGCAAAAATTGAGAAAAATCAGTGTTAGGCAACTTCGTAAATATTTGAATGAGTTATCTATATTATTTCAAAAATATGTAAGAATAGAATTTGTAGAAAATTGAATGTAGTTTCTAAAATACTAGGTTTATTTAAAAATAAATAAAATCTATTTGGTGAAAATTTGAAATTTCAATGCGGTAGTACTTAAATTTTAGGGAAAAAATAAGAAGTAGGTGTCATTCTGACCACCCTAACCATAATAAAATGATAATATTTTTTTGTAATATTTTATTTATAAGTAGAGGACTCATGTCGGATGTGATGCATATTTTTTTGTAATTTTTTTCCAAGTAAATAATTAATTATGAATTTTTATTACAACTTTTAGAAAATATAAAAACTTCGTCTGTAACCACCTTAACTTTGTCAAAACTTCATGAAATTTAATTTTCTTTTTTAATCCTATAGTATGTGAAGCATAGAATGTGGCATGTTTTGGATTCAAAAAATATGATACCGCTTGAAAGTTATAGATGTTTTTCAATCAGCCTATCAATTAGGACTTTAGTGTAATTCTAATAGAAAATGAATAATAATTATTTATTAAATTCAAATTAAATCATAATTTATATTTTGGAAAGCTGAGAATCTCTTCTAAAACCCTTTCGTTTCATTAATTTTGGGTGAAAAAATTAAATTCATACATACCCTCATAATATTGCCACTTTTGGGCACCATGATCCTGCACATACCCACCTAGGTTATTTGAAAATATTGGTGATAATTTACATTTATTTAAAAAAAAAATCCATTTTTCATTAGTTTTTCATCATAAAAATTGAAAAATGGCTTGGAAAAAATTGCAAAAAATTTCAGATCTAATTTTCTTTGTCTAGGGCCTAGATTTGAATTATTTTCATTGAGAAATTAATTAAAAAATTATTTTATCATTTATTCATGCATATTTTAGGGAAAGACATTGAAAAAAGCAACAAAATTACATAGTATTTTCATTCCAAAGGATAAAAAAACATTTATTTTATGTATTTTTTAGAAAAATCAGTCAATTACAATATTTAATTTTTGGAAATTATTATTTGAACATATTCAATTTCTCTAAAAATATCTAAAATTGTATGCATGTATGTGATTCATATAGTAAAATTAGGTTTTGGTGCATTTCCAAAAAAATGTTGACTTTCATATTTGAACCTCTCAGACATAGGACCCTAAGACACTGTAGATCATTCCCAAATTTTAAGTTTTATAAAAATAATTGCTAGACTAGGGTACCTTGGGTGCCCTTGTCTAGTCATTTTGGGCTAATTTTTTTGTGAAAATCCCTGTGTGTGTCCTTTGTCCAGATCCGATTCTTGTTTTGGAATTCTATTTTCATACCTATCTAATTTTTCTATATGCATTACTCATTTGATCCATAAGGAAAATAACATGTTTCCTTTTCAAAGATGTGGTTTTCATATGGTAGCATATGGTTTGTATAACTATAATTTTTCTACCTATGAGAAAAATCTAAGGAAACAAAATGAGAGCATTAACAATCACATTATCTCTTCCCCCAATATCTCTCCTAATTATGAGAATTTTTGGTGCAAGAGAATGCAATCATAGACAATCATGACAATCATGACAATCATAGTTGTTCCTCTCCTAATACGTCACCTACTTGTGAAGAAGGTATCTTGGTGTTAGAAGATTCAATCATTGAGCGTCATGAGAATCTTGTTTGTTTCTCTACCAATACCTCTCCTACTTGGGAAGATATTGTGGCACAAGAGGATAAAATTATTGATACATTTTTTTTCAAATTATAGTAAATGAATTGCATAGATGAAGATGCTAAGGTCACATTAGATCCCTCATTGATAGAGGATCTTCAACAAGTAGTTAACTCAGCCGAGGTTATGAATGCACAATTGGCTATTAGATCTCCTTTAATTATTGGACCTCTTAAAATTTCTCTAATTATTGGACCCCTTAGGTCACCTCTCATTATAAGACCTCCTACACCTCATAGCAATATCTTAAACTTTGCAAAACAACTCACTAGTAATCATGTATCGTAGCAACCAAGTTATCACACAATTTTTCACACATATAACACTAGAAATAATAAACAACCAAAACAAGCCCCAATATATATCCCATCACCTCAACCATGCCTTCCATCCCCACCTAATATTCCTTAGTGTAGTGGTAAAGAGTATGATCTTGTTGAGCAACTTCATAGTACTCTAGCCAAAATGTCCCTTTAGGATTTGATTCAAACATCACCTACATACCACATGATTCTCTAAGAGGCTTTGTAGAAGATTGATGTCTCAACTTTTGTTAAAACGAATGATGTAGCTGCCTTGTTTGATTGTATACAAGCACGACAAAGTTGGGTATTACATTCCATCAACATGAATTAACCTTTCTTGAGATCCAAAATAAACATGAAGCCTTAATGATAATGGTGGTCATTAATAAAACCGAAGTTAGGCATACCCTCATAGACAATGGATCAGGTCTTAATGTTTGTAGCATTGATCTTCTAGATAAAGTGGGTGTAGATAAGAATCAGGTATAGAACCTAATGATATTTCTATTCGTGGCTTTGACAATGTTAGTAAACAACCATTGGAGATGATCACACTACCCATTAACATAGGGCCCGTGGTTTTTCCTACCCCTATCCATATCATGCTAGGACCTCTTTCATATAATATTTTACTAGGTAGACCATGGATTCACACCATGAAGGTAGTCCCGTCTACTCTTCACCATGAGATGAATTATGAATATATTTAGATATATTTAGTTAAAGCATATGCAAAAAGTTATAATTCACAAGCTAAAGTTGAACATAACACTTCCAACTCTCTTAATACTTTGATCCCAACTTCAAAGGTAGAACCTATACAAATTGATGTTAATCCTGATTGTATTTCATCTATAACAATATTCTTAGATGATGATTGGAGTTCATTATATTTTACACCCTCCTTTATGGGAGAGTACAAATTCTCACAATATACTCCTTAGAAGTCTTGTGTTTCATTCGCTCAATCAACAAATTCAAAAACATCACCCCATGATGGTGATGGGGGCTCTTTAACTTCCATCCCTCATGAGTGGAAGATGCCTAACTTTAAAAAAATTAAAAAGGATTTGCGTTCTCGTGAAAGAACTAATTATTCTCATGAGAATGTAGATACCATTTCTTCATCTGAGTAGGAAGAATGTTATGGGCTTGGATACAAAATTATTTCTAAAAAATGGATAAATAAAAATATGGAACAAAATGATAAAGATTAAGTGAAATCTATACTGTATTTTTCTAAACAGGGTTTGAGTTTCCAACCTTCGTCCCCATCTTCATCTAATGATTTATCCTCTACTGTATTCACGACTTCTTGTGGTAAGTAGGAAAGCTTTTCTTCACAAGAAAAAAGAATGCCTCCTACTACTAGGAAAGAGCATATTTTGTCGAGGCTTCTCAAAGCCTACTTGATTACTCTTCCTCCAAAAACACATAATAAATTTAATAGTAATAACTCTTTTTGTGCATATCATTGAGTGCATGGGAATTCTACCAATGAATGTCAGGCCTTAAGAAATAAAATGCAACAACTTAATGATTGTATTGCTCTTCCATGTGTTGATGCACCTAATCATTCTAAACAATAATGATCTCTTCTATGGTGTTGCTCCTCACTATGTGACATTTGTAGCTTCATCATGTTTGCTCATTTCCATTCATGCTAGTATAATCTTATGTGAAACCATATTTTTCCATAGCAGAAATATGATAGTATTTTGTGTGGTTGTCCTTGTCCTTACACTTAGGGGCCAAGGATAACTAGTTTTGGGAGGTGTGCATTTTCCTTAAGGATCCCCTCTTCTTCTCTTCTTCCTTAAAATACCAACATAGCAAGTATGTTAACATTTTAAAGGGGGCATAGCCCCTAGCCCTTTCATGGACGTCTTGTGATATTTGACTTATTGGCATACCCCTTTAGTGGTGGTCTTGTTATAATGCCCCCTAAGGTGTGATTATCAATTTGTCCCCTGTGATGTTAAGCATTTGTTCATCCCTCGTGATGTTAAACTTTGTGCACACCTTGAGGTGATTTTTGTGCACTCCCTGAAGTGTGGTTTGCATAGTCCTAGAATAATGGATTTTACTAGTTTACGAGTTTAGAGCATTTTTAACATGGCCACCTAGGATAACACAACTTGCTTGCTAGTGGAGCCATGTGTTTCATTCATGAGATACCTAGCATAACACAACTTGTTAGCCTTGTGGAACCCATCATATTGCATGGAAACCTAGCATAACATAACTTTCTAGCCAGTAGATCTATGTAGCTCACGAGTGATTTAACATCCTTATGAGAGCACCATTTTATTTAAATAGCACATTCAAAGGATGATGTTTGGTATTTGAGACAAATTTAAGACTGAGGTCTTTTTTCCTTATTGAATCAAATCCTTTTAGTACTAAACTTGTGTTTCTATTTTGTGATTATTGTATGTTACATGTTTGCATCATGTTTATATCATGTTTGCATTATGTTGGCATCATGTTTGTGTTTAGTATATTATGTTATCTAGCTTCATTGTGTATGCTTCGTGTTTGTCATTACATACATGTGTGTTCCTTTGTCCTCATATTGGTTTGGTAGAGGATATTGAATCATGGGGGCTACCATAGCCCCTAGATTCATTGCCATCTTATCACTTCAATATTTGGATAATTAAACCCCTCTTGACATATTTCTACTTTAGTGTGAGTCTGAGTGTAAGTTCATACTCTCACTAAAGTGGGGGCTAAATGTAGCATTGTAAATTGCCAACCTTGATAATTTCACACTAGATTTTGCTCCCTCCAATGTGGTTGGACCTAATTGTGTCCCTAATTTCCTAAATTATGCATTCCATGGCCCATTTTAAATGTTTATTGAAAAACCCAATGTGAAAAACTTAAATTAGGCATTTAATATTTTGCCCCTAGCTTGTCAAATCTTGATAAAGTGGGTATGGACAAGGGTGCCCTTGTCCTCTTGATTTGGCCCCAAATTTAAATGTGTTAGAGTTGGTGATTTATTATTTGAATTTCAAATTCTAAATGTCGGCTATCAAGATTTAATTTGTGGGGAATTAGATTAATTGCATATATAAATGCCTAGTCATTTCATCATTTGAAGGCAATTAGCAAGAAAGAGGAATTTTGGAGCAAATTGAAGATCCTAAAATCAGTCAAGGACAATCAAGAGTAGGATTATCAAGATTATTGCAACACTTCATCATCAAAGAATCATATCATATGTTATGTGAGTTTATGTTCATGTTTACATGCATTTTATTTGTGAGAACTAACACTTGTAGGTCTTCAAATCAAGTCAAGTCAAATTACAATCAAGCTTTGAGAATATGTATATGACTTTAATCCTTCAAGGAAATCAGATTTGAGTGTGAGTTATAGCCCACTGTTGATTCATTACTCCATTATCATTTAGTCGAGTTATCCCTCAAAGTTCTATTTCATCAATTTTGCCATTGTGAAGGTAGAAATACCAACACGGGGTTTGACTAAGGAAATCCCCTATATGGCACAACCCTTCCTCTCTCTTTGAATGTGTAGGTTACATATTTGAAAAAGAATGGAGGAAGATTGAAGACTATTTGTTCATTGATGCATCCAAACACTACAATTTGACAAGATACATGAACTTAATTATCTCAATAAAAAATGAAGATGTAACAACAAGAAGTCACATATAGAGAGCTATAAACTTTTTTAGATATGAGAAAAGTCAACTTAGACAAGGGCTCCCTAGATAGCCTTGTCCACCTAAATCAACTTGAAATTCACAGGTTTGGTACCTCTGTGTTTTTCTTTTGCTTTTATTGAACTCAAATATGTTTTCAGTCTCTAGTTTTCCATAATTAATGAAAAAATGTTTCATTTTCACAGTTAACTAGTTGCATCATTACATTTCATCAAAAATACATTTTAAACCCCCAAAAAAATTCAGGTCTAGGATTGATTGACTCACATTTCAGGTTGTAAGTCAATTTCGTACCCCTGCCAATCTAAATTCTAATGTTTTGTAAGTGAAAAGTAGCTAATCCTAGTTAGATCTAGGATCACTTTTCATACATTACAAGGACCAAAAAGAAAAAAATATAGGGTTTGATGAGGGGTCAAATCTATATGCAAATAATTCTTCCATTAATTAACAACCCTATATATTTAATTATTAACCTTGACCCATCCAACTAGGTTGAAGCTACTATAACACAACTACCCATTTAAAAAAAAATTGAACCAAAAAAAATATTGCTAGCTCGTCTATAAAAGCTGGGGGCTAAGGAAAATTAAGCAAATTACACAAGCCTCGTGCCACCCAATTGTAACCACTTAATTTTTTCACATGGGACATCTAAACTAGAAACCTTCATCTCCTCTATGTCTTGCTCATAATTGTTTTCAATGGAATTAGTTGGAAGAGACACTTTTAGAGACTTTGTAATTTCTTCTACATCATGTTGAATACAAAGTTGGTGATGTTTGATAGATGAAAATGCTCTAAAAAATAGTCAAAATGAGCATCTGCTTGATGCATCATATTATCACTATCATCATGTAATAGAAAGGAACTAGCATTTGTAGACAACAAAGAAGCATAAGAAAGAGAACGAGTTGCATCAAATACATTCCACCTACTACACCTATAACCAGGGTATTACAAAAAAATTTCCATTGTTGAGTGGATACAGACACCAACGGACCCATCCATACTTTTCCCTAGCTCCCATATCCTCACCATCTAGAGTCAAAGGTCAAGGTCTTTAACCTCCATGTTTACAAAGTTCACAAAATCAACCAACACTTATTTTCTAGAGATCTAAAACTTTTGTTGCTTCAAATTATTTTCCTCTGTAACCATCTTCCCTCACCTTATGCCCATCATTCTACCACCTTCACACTGTAAACTAGTAGAAGATGGCATGATACCTGAGAATTTGCACAATCTACGCAAATCAATTAACACTTGCCAAAGCCCTCTCAAACAATCTAAATAGAACATGCCACCCAAATAATAACAAAGTATAATTACTTCGCTCACTTCATTCTTTATTGTTATGACATCATCTACTACCGTTCCTTCCCCTTAACAAGTGTGTTGAAGAGCTATTTCTATTTACTTAGAGTTACTTAATATTTTTTTTATAATTTTTATAATATATATATCCAAAAAATATTCTAATCATTTTACTTACTAAGAATTATTTTATTATATATATATATATTATGTTTGAATTTAATTATTATCATTATTTTATTGTATCTTATTAAATATAATTTTAGCATATAGGATCCCTATTTTATTTTTAATTAGAAGAAATAAAATCTTTTATTTTAAAAAGATTAATATCCTATGTAAAAGCAGGTACTAGTAAGAGATGATGTGAAACATTAACGGAACGCAACTTAACATATATCAATTAAATTAAAGTTGAAATTCGCACTGAAAGTTATTTAGTGATCAATGGCCATAATACATAAATATTGGTGGCGCTCGGAATTTTGTGATGTGTTGTTTTTTGTAAATGTAAATCTATCTCCGACAAACCATGCCACGGCCACCGGGTTTCCCTGCACGGTTGAGTTCGACAATGGAAAAGTCATTATTGTTCATCTTGTTGTTGGGTGAGCCGAATCGGGCAACTTTGCAGTCAGTGGCAAAGAGATTGGTGGTCACATAGTCGGCCTCACCTCCCACCACGGGCATGGCAACACCTAAGTTAATGGGGCTCCTGTACTCTGCTCCGTATGTCTGTCCAAGCACGCCGGTCACACGGGGGCTGAGAGAGTAGAACTTGAAGCTGAGCTCCAGATGGGCAAAACAGTGGTCGGAGTCGGAGGTGATTCCGTAGTTGTGGATTCGAGACTCCTTGGGAGTGATGGGCACAACGCGGGCTGTAATCATAAACTTATCCTCCACTTCAACCGTCACAGCATTAGTCCGGTCAGATCGAATGATTGTCAAATTGAAGGGAGAGAGGGAGAGCGTGGCTCCCTCCTGGCGAGGAAGGAGGATTGATTTGCCATCCAAGGCAATGGCCAGGTGATCAAGGGAATCGTCCCACGAGGGCACCTTGTTGGCTCCTAGGAAGAGCTGGTGGTTTCCATCGAAGAGCACTCCAATGGACTGCACCCACGTGAAGTCTCTTCCCATTCCCTCTCCTCTTTTGCCGATGAAGTGAGCATTGATGTGGAGCTCTGAGTCCGACACCAAACAGAAGTCCTGCTCTTTCCTGCCGTGGAAATAGAACATGATGCCATCTCCTCCTATGAACCGAGGATCCTGACACACGCCTCCGGGTCGATCGCATGCTGCACAACAATATCCGAACTTAACCATCATCCATAAAACCACATACCAAACAAATTAAATAATCGATACTTACGGCAAATGGGCTTGCAAGTTTTACAGTCCATGACGCAGCTATACGCACACTCGTTCGGACAGCATTGCTGCGAACGACAGCTGTACCGGTAGCGCCTGTCTCTGCACCTCACGTTCTTCGGTCCCTGTGTAAGCACGTCGTTTGCACTCAGCAGTGCTACCATGCAAACTGCAGCGATTACCATCTTTGCAGCCATTTCGACGCAAGTGTGTATTGAGGAGCTCCTCGAGCCTGTGCGCTTCAATGAAAATGAATCCCATCGTTTGTTTTTATAGCTAGCAGATATGCCACTCCACTCCGTGGCTTCACAACGAGACGATAATCCTCACAGTGGATGCCAACTTGTACATTATGCAACTTGGAACTTTATATGAACGTCTTTATTTTTCACCGATTATGTCCTTAGTTCTATGGTTTAAAATGTGATACCATACTTCATCCAATTCCCTTTTGAGGCAAATTCACAATGAATAAAAAAATGGAATGCAAATGTATTTTAGTATTGAAGTGTCCCATTTACAGGACAAGGAACGCATTTGAAGCAACCCACAAATGAGATCACCACTGAACCTGCCGTGTTTTTGGTATAGTGAAGAAATTGGAGGTATTGATTTTCTAATAATAGTAACTTGGTTGAAACTGCCCTGTTATTCTGGAGACTGGAGAAACAAATGTTGACTGAAAGATTGAATAGCTATTCTTTTATCCTCAAACTTCGGATTAGAAGCTTTTCTCTGTGCGGATGTAGAAGGGGAAAATATGTATGTTAGTTTTGGAGATAGGAGAGATGTTTAAATATTCCTTCTAATATATACAATATATTATATGTATTGCATGTATCACTATTTTCTGCCGCAATATTATAGCATGTAATTAACATTTGTAAGTTCGTAATTAGTGTTAATGCATTATAAAGCTTAGCTTGATGAATAATAATCAAGTGTTAGTAAGTTCTTTTCTGCACTTTTCCATTCTAGCTACTGCTGCATTTGGTACAATTTCTAGAGTTGAGCCTTAATTGTTAGAAATGAGGTACTTTTTTTGGAGGCTAATTTGTAGGAGTACATACTTTTTTATTTATTTTTGCATCATTTTGGTATTATAGCAAATAATGATGGCCTAAGAAGTAATTGATATGTATTGAGGGAGAGGCGGGAGGAATGTAAGTCTTTATAAGAAAATGGTTGATGAATGACTCAAAAGACTAGGAGCCATTAAGGCTAGAATAAATTTCAATGATTTTGAAGAAGAATAGAATCGAGAAAATACAATTAGTAAGGGATTCACCTCTAAAGTAATATAGTTTTTTAAATAGCTAAAATGCAATCTAATTATTGTTTTAATGTTAAGCATAAAGAAATGGGACAATCTTTTGGTGAAATGGTGGGGCTTCTTGCCTGTAGTGCCAACAACCGAGGTTCAAACTTCACAAGGTCGCTCTCTATCGTGTCAACAATTGAGATTGGGGGAGACCCTATGGTGAAATGGTGGGGCTTCTTGCTTGTAGTGCCAACAACCAAGGTTCAACCTCACAGGGTCGCTCTCTACCATGTCAACAATTGAGATTTCTTACCCTCAATTTTTTATATACCTACATTGGACTTGAAAAAAAAGGAGAGATGGAGTGAAAAAAAGAAGTGTGAAATTTCGCAAAGAGGTGGAGAGAGTATGGATTGGCAGATGTAAAGGGTTATTGTAGACGGAGGGGCCGGGGGCTCAAAGAAGGCCTTTGCGGCGACACATCACTTCTCGCTCCAAACAATTGACCTAATGGAAGAGGTGGCAAAGGAGGTTTCGATGCTAAAAGAGCTAGCGATCATTGCCAAGGTGGTGGGATCAAGATCTGGAAGAAGCAAGATCAAAACATGGCTAGATGAGAACTGGAAGTAGGAAAAAAATGTTAAATTCATGCCTAAGGGTTTTTTCATCGTAGTGTTTCAATCAATGGAGGCTAGGGAGGAGATCCTTGAGCATGGAGTCTGGACGATGGATGGGTTTCCATTATATATGCAAAAATGGAACCCTAATTTTTACACTGCAAAGCATGATCCTTACGATAGGCCTATGTGGATTCAACTCTATAATCTACCTTTGGAATACTGGGAAAAGTGTAGATGTTGAAAAACCAACTTCACAGTCCCCAAGAATCACTTGCAAGCAATCACCTATCACATGCAACAGATATTCAGAACAAAAAAGAAGAGATGTTCTGTAAACCCTCAGAGAAAATTTGTGCAAGCAAAAACCAGCATAATAATTATTGAAAGTAATTGTTTTACAAATAATACAAAAGCCTTCAAAAAGAAATCATGCACAACCCTAATCTTATCTTGGGAAAAAATATAGCTCAATAAGATAAGGATAATAATTAACCTAGGAAATAAAATATGCCTAAGTAAACTTATACTAAAGTGTAATTAAATAATTAATTACACCAACACCCCCCATAAGTGCAACTTAGAGAGAAACAAATTATTATGCAAGAGATGAGTCCCGACAACAAGGCCTGATCAGGTACTCATTTACAAATGCAATGCAAACTAAATCAAACAGGGTAAAGGAGAAAACCACATGGGAAAAAAACTCCTACCCAAAATAGAATGCAAACTAAGTGATGCAAGATGGAGGACTCCATAAGACCCCCCAACGACACCATCCATCACAAAGATACATGAAAGAATCCCCCTAGAAGAGAGGAAAGAAGAGACCACAAATCCCCTCTAGAATGAAGTAGCTCCAAAAGAACTGAAGAAACTGCATCTCTTGAAAAAAGTGAGGGAAGAGGCTGAATGAATGCAATCTTTGAAGGTGAAGTAGGTGTAGCCCAAGATGTCTCCACAAAAGCAGGTGTGACCTCAACCAATGAAGAAGTCAAAGTAGGTGAAGACTCAAGAGTAGCCTCTAGAGATGGATGATCAACATGATCTTGTTGCACTGCAACAAAAGAAGCCACCTCGGTAGCCACAACAATAGAAACAGGAGGGGGAGGAGATGGAATGGAAGGCTCGAGAACAAGATCCGAAGTGAGAACACCAATGTTCAAGAAGCCAAATCTCTCCTCTGAATGATGATGCACATTAGAAGTGTGAGGAACAACTATAGGAATAGAAGCACCATTAGTAGCAAAATCAGTGAAGGAGTACAACTGAGATGAGTGATCCACTATCCTAGTATTAATAACTGCTCTACTCTCCAAGTCTCTGATGATAGCCAAATTAGGTGTGAACTCCACAGATCTCCCATTGCCTCCATGAGTGATTTGATATATGGAAAGGAGGTTGTTTGTCAAGTGAGGTACACACAAGACACCCTGAAAGGAGTGGTCCCCAAGACTAATAGACCCCTCCCCTATAACACTCATGTAAGTGTTGTTTCCCATCAAAATGGGAGACATAGTGCAAGGCTCAAAGGAAGTGAACATAGTCTATGAAGATGCCATATGATGAGATGCTCCTGAATCTAGAAGCCATCTCCCTAATCCAATACCTAAAGAAGCACAAAGAGCATGTCCCTTCATATATGATGAAGTATGTAAACTAGCTATGCCTGTGTTATGCTATTCTGAAGAAGAAGAATGAGGAGAAGAAGATGATGCAGACATCCTAGAAGGCAAATCAATCTGATGTTTCTGAAGAAGATGTTTCAGCTCATCAATCTCCTTGTAACAATTATGTTCTGTATGTCCTTCCCTCTTGCAATATGCACATGTAGTCTTCTCCTTCCTAGATGATTTCCCATTAGAAGAGGAGGATGAATCTGAGGACTCCTTCTGTTGCTCATGAGGTTTGGAATCCTTTTGTTTCTGTTTCTTTCCTTTTCCTGTAGAAGCCTTCTAATCTTTGGGCTCCTATGATGCAATAAGTGCATGTGATGAAGAAGGTTTCACCGTGTCCATGCTAACTAACTTAGCTTTCTCTCGAGTGAGAGATGAAGCAAAGTCATCAAGAGATGGCATAGTGAATCTCGTACCAAGTGCATCCCTAGTGGCATAAAAGGTAGATACAAAAACTGAATAATTTGGTCCAAGCTTAGAAAGAATGGAAAATATCAATTGAGAGTCTTCTTTCTGAACACCACACTGTGACAACTGCAATCTAAGAGACTTGAGTTTGGTGAAAAACTCTTGGATGTTGTCAAAATCCCTAGGATTTAAGCCAATAAGCTCATTCTCTAACTGAAACCCTCTCATAGTATCCTGCTTCCCAAACAAAGACTCTAAAGTAGTCCATATCTCATTTGGTGTAGTGCAAGACTCAATATGAAAAATAAGGTCAGATGAAAGAGACAAACATAATGTACAATAAGCTTTATCACACCTATTAAACCACTTTCTCTTTTCAGTAGCACCTATAGGTTCAATTTCTGTACCCATGGTTACCCTATACAACCCTTTGTGTTTCAAATGAATCTCCATTTATTTTTTCCAACCAAAATAGTATAATGGAGTAAGGGGTGCAATATTATGCAAATCTATGACAAAAAATAGCAATATATACTCTCAAATAAAAAAACAATGCTTGCTGATCTAAAAAAAATAGCCTGATTGCACACTTCCCAAGAAAATAACTGAAAAGGTAAAGGCTGAGATAAAATAGTAATATCAGATACTTGGTAAAAAAATCTAAAAAAATAGGTCTGAGATATGTGTAGAGCACTGAACCAGCTTTCCAACACGTATTTGTTTTTGAAAAACAGAGGTAGGACGCAAAAGTTACGCCTCCTAGAGTGAAACCAACAACTTTTGGCTTTGACAAGCGAAAAAAGCACCAAAATCGAAAAATAAAAAAATCAAACCACCACCACTAGAAAGAGCATCGAACTAGATTTCCGACGATATCTTGTTTTCAAAAAAAGGCCTGTAAAAGGCAGTTTAAATGCTAAACAGGTGCAAAAAAATAGCTCCTCCGGTTTGGCCCTCAGGTGCTCATGTGACCAGGCACTGCAGGGGTTTTTTTTTTAAAATCTGCTAGGGCTGAAGGATGAAGCACTTGGTCATGGATGTGACTACCTGGGTGCAAAAGAGGGGTCAAGGGCTGGCTCTCGGTCGCAATAAGACCTCAAGTTGGCAGATTTATGCCCTCGGGGGCTGATGTAGAAGCTAGTGGAGCTGGAGGCTGAGCCGCCAGTGGCAGCTGGCGGTGGGTGGCCACTCGACTGAGTAGGGGTGGCGTGATGGGTTGTATAACTGTGCGCGCTTTTTTTCAAGTGCTTTTTAATATCTTTTTTGATTTTTTTTCACATTTTTCAAAAAAAATTGCCCCGATCTATGTGCCCTGGAGCCATACGACCTTGGGGCTAATTTTTTTCCTTTTTTTCAACTTTCACCAAAATTGACAAAACGAAAGGCATTTCTGGGGTTTTTGGGCGCTCTGATCGGGATGGTGATGTCCGTTTGGCCCAAAAAATGCATAGAAAATTAGGCTACCCCCAGATCTATGAAAAATTAGCCTGGCTTGAAACCCTTGCATAGAAGAAAATGCTGTGAGAGAATATCTTCAAAACACGAACAGGCAATAATAGGTCTAGAGCTCTGATACCATGTAGAAGTTGAAAAACCAACTTCACAGTCCCCAAGAATCACCTGCAAGCAATCACCTATCACATGCAATAGATATTCGGAACAAAAAAGAAGAGATGTTCTATAAACCCTCAGAGAAAATTTGTGCAAGAAAAAACCAGCATAATAATTATTGAAAGTAATTGTTTTACAAATAATACAAAAGCCTTCAAAAAGGAAATCATGCACAACCCTAATCTTATCTTGAGCAAAAAGACAACTCAATAAGATAAGGATAATAATTAACCTAGGAAATAAAATATGCCTAAGTAAACTTATGCTAAAGTGTAATTAAATAATTAATTACACCAACACAAAGGAGTGCTTGGTGAAAATTGGTCGCTCACTAGGGACACTTGCCAACACTGATATTAGCCTAATCGAGGGGCACTCTTATGTGTATGCTCGACTCTAGATTGCTGTGGTAAGACAAATACCAATGGAGATCATGTTACGCGTAGGTGGAGTGAATTAGATTCAATCAGTGGAGTTTGAAGAGAAAAAGTATTTCTGTTTAAATTGCAAAAGGAGGGATCATGACTCAAGTGGTCATTGAAGGCCAAAAAAAGCCAAGAAGGTTTGTCATCCAAAGCTCCAGAGGGTTCCTCCTTTATCTACCGAGGAGAATGACAAGAGTGATGGTACTGGTGTATGCTCTAGCAATTCAGTTTCAACTCAATTATTCCCTTAGTAGGGGGGACTTGGGACCTTGGGGTGCCTCAGTTGGATTATCCGAACGATGGCTTGGATCTAGATAGGTTGGCCTTGGTTTTACAAATGAGAGTCCCTTATGATTTGGTAGATGGTTTCTCCTTGGATGGCGAGGAGGTTGGCGAAGAAGAGGATGTGCTGGATATAATTGATCCACGAAGCATCAATCAATCAGTGGCACAATTGCTCGACACGGCCAAGAAAAGTCGTGGTCGTAAGTCTAATAAACAAAGGAGGGAGGAGGAAGCTAGGGAGAAAGGGTATAAGAGTATAAGGGAATTTTTCACATCCAAGGGATCGACAGCCTCCCTTGGACAACCATGAGGATCTTAACTTGGAATATTAGGGGCCTATCGACCCCTGACAAGTGACACTTGGTTAAGCATCATTTAGAGCGTACAAAGGCAGATGTCATCTTGCTTCAGGAAAATAAGATTTGTGCTGAAGAAGGTGAGAAGTTCTTAAGATATTGCAAAATGTGGAAAGGTTTTTTCATTGATGCTATGGGCTTAGCAGGGGGCTTGGGCATCCTTTAGTTGGAAAATAGGGTGGAAGTGGAGGTTCGGTGTTGCAATCAAAATTGGATTTTAGGCTAGGTGAGTTGCAAAATGGTTGAAGTTGGCTTCCCTCTTGTAAATGCATATGGGTCTTGCAGAACAAAGGACAAGGCATGGGTGTGGAGTGAAATTAGGTCAAGCGTGGAGCCGTTGGGAAAAAATAAGGTGATTTTGGGTGGCAATTTCACCACTATCTTGGATTTGAAAGAGAAGTGCAGGGGCTTGCAAAAGGTAAACAAGGAAATATTGAATTTCAGAGAGTTTGTCTCAATACTGTCAGTGGTGGACTATGCCCCAAAAAATGGGCTATACACTTGGATGAATCAAAGAGCCAGATTTATGAACATATCAGAATGGATAGATCAGTTCCTTGTTGGTGTTGGGTGGCTTGCAGAAGAATACTCTTGCCTCTCCTCCATACTCCTGATTGTGGTTTATGACCACTATCTAGTTGAATTGAATATTAATTTAAGTGAAAGGCCTTCGAGGAACTACTTCAAAGTTGAGTTGATGTGGTGGTGCAACTCAAGTTTAATAAATTTGCTGAAGGAATAGTGAGAGGATGGCAATGTGTGTGGTGGGACTCCCAACTTTCAGATTGTTAAGAAGATCAACTTTATCAAAGCCAAATTAAGGGATTGGAATAGGTCTTGTTTTGGGGACATCTTCACGAAGAAGCATAAGGTTGAAGTTGAATTGGACCAACTTTGAAACGAGTTTGTGATAATGAATGGGATGTCGATGAAGGAGTATGAGCATGAGAAGGAGCTAAAGCAATGGCATACTGAACCTTTATCTAGGGAGGAGCTATATTGGAGAGACAAGGTGCATGAGGTTTGGCTCAAGGATGGCAACTCTAACACAAAGTATTTTAACACAACCACTTGTGCGAGAAGATCACATAATAGAATTGATTCAATAAAGAAGGTGGACGATCGACACTGTTATTTTGGATCACATAGGATTGGAGGCAGAAGTGGCGGCTCATTTCACTTCCTTGCTCATGGCCTCATCACACACGGCTAACACAGATTGGTCTATATTGGAACGCATCCCAAAAATGGTAAGCAATGAAGATAGTAGGAGTCTTTTGGAACCATTTTTGAAAGAGGAGATTTGGCTCGCCACCTTTGGTCTTGGCATGGATAAGGCCCCGCAATCAGACAGAATGCTGACAAAGTTCTTTCAGAGAAGTTGGGATTGTTGAAAATGGAGGTAATTATGTAACTTTAAAACTTGTAAAACTATTATTCTGTAGATCTAAATAAGTGTTCTTTGTTACAATTTCTTTGTGGATGATTATTTGTTTAGATTCATTTTACTATTTTTAGAATGAAGATAGAAGGAACTTGTAGAAGAATAAAACCAGAAGATTAGAAGTTACACAACATGTACCGTGGAGAAATCCTTTCAGGAAAAAACTCCACCAAGAATCAATGTATTATTTAATCTCAGAATAAGATTACAATAATTCCAATCCTTGCTTGAGATTATTCTTTTTCCTTCAACAATTCTTCTTCACAACCTGCAATAAACTTTGATAAAACTCTCTTCAACTTGCTGCAATAAATAGACAATAATGAGCCTTGTAAACTCCAAAGAGTTTACAATTACAAAGAAAAAATCTTATCTAACAAAACCTATGCCTATTCTTTGCAAGTAGAATTCTTCTGTGAAAACAATGTCAAACCAAGTCCATCAATTTGGGCATCCCAAACTGAAGTCATAACTCAATGTTGATTCCAAAGATATCTTGTAAGCTTCTCCTCAAAGTTGGCACCCAAGAATGGGCCTAGTTAACTCAACCTTATAAAATATCTTATCATGCAATTTAAGTGTTAACTCCAAGATGCCAACTTGGGCGCCCAAGGTG
Source organism: Sequoia sempervirens (assembly GCA_007258455.2). Classification (NCBI taxonomy): domain Eukaryota; kingdom Viridiplantae; phylum Streptophyta; class Pinopsida; order Cupressales; family Cupressaceae; genus Sequoia; species Sequoia sempervirens. The sequence goes on from VDFB02116110.1 coordinate 63,918, forward strand.
GGTCCAAGCCATTCTCTGTTAACTGAAACATATCTCTCTACCGTTCATGCAAATATCATGCATGATTGATCATCCCCACTTAACTGAATGTATCACCTGTTATTTGTCATGCAACTCAAGTCATTAGTCATGCATTCCAAGTCAACTAAAGTCAACTAGCATTCAACTAAAACTAACTACATGCAACTGAAGATAATTGAACCATAACTGAACTAAACTGAACTAAACTGAACTAAACTAAACTGATACTGAACTAAATTGAATTGAAATGAATTGAACTAATCTAAACTGATACTGAACTAAATTGAATTGAAATGAATTGAACTAATCTAAACTGAACTCCATGCATGTAAACATCAATCCCTAACTTCTAGAATCTTTACATGCATTACTGAAGTGTTATCTTTTTCTCCAAATAGTTCATTTAACTCAAGGTGAGCTCCACCTTCCATGTGGGTGCCCCATGTGCTCCTATTTTGTAGGAGCTCTTCTTGGGTGTCCCCACATGTTCCTATCATTTAGAATTAATTACAAATGTCAATTTACATGTTCATTTCATTTAAATTTAATCTCTTTCTAATCATAGTGTTGGGGAACACTTTCCAAGGACTTAGGAGATACATGAAATATGTTTAGGATTGCAATTAAATGGCATCCTATTCCCAACAGGGATTTCATAGCTGATGATATTTGGTGTTTTGTGGAAGACTTTAGGAAGTGTAAAAGGTTTGTGCATGACATAAACAACACAGTGATTGCATTGATACCTAAAAAACTCAATTGCACCTCCTTTGTTGATTATAGGCCCATTTCACTTTGTAACTCAATTACAAGATAGTGGCGAAGGCCCTTGCAAATAGGCTAAAACCAATGTTGAGGTCACTTATCTCGGAAGAGAAAAATGGTTTCACTCTAGGAAGGGAGATATTGGATTGCATAATCACGACAATGGAAACTATCCATACCATCTCTTCAGAAAACTTGAAAGGAATGATGATTAAATTTGATGTAGGCAAAGCCTAAGATCGAGTTAATTAGAGTTTTTTGTTGGAGGTTTTGAAGAGGTTCAGCTTTTCACAAGGATGGGTGGATTTGACTCGAACCTGCAACACAAAGCCAAGGTACTTTGTCTCTATGAATGGTTTATTGTGTGGTTTCTTTGAAGCCTCTAATGGTTTGCACTAAGGGGACCCACTTTCACCATTCCTATTTGTGCTTATGGCCAAGGCAATGTGCAACATCTTCAAAAGGTTGAGGGAATTTGGTTTGTGGAAGGGAATAAGAGTTGCAGAAGATATGGACAACATTACCCATTCATATTTTATGAATGACACACTACTCTTCGATGAGGAAACAGTGTGAGAAGCAAAGGTAATTGGGATGGCATTGGACAAGTATATTGCGGCCTCTAGCTAGGTACTAAACAAAGAAAAATTGGTGATATCTTCTTCAACATAAAGAAGGTAGTGTGCAGAGGAAAATCACAAACAAATTGGGCTTTTCAATCACTTGCCTCCCATTGAAACATTTGGGGGTGCCACTTTTTCAAGGTAGTTGTAAATCGAAATATTGGGAGGAGGTATTGAGTCAATTTCACAAAAAGGAAAAATCTTGGAAATGTAATTGGTTGTCCTTCGTCAAGAGAATCCAGAAGATCAAGTTTGTATTGGTGGCCACCCCAATTTACAAAATATCTTGCTTCAAACTATTTAACAAAGTAATCGGCTATTTGGAAGTTTTCTTGAAAAAAATTTAATGGGAGGGCTTAAAGGAGGTTAGGCGGATTTTTCTTGTTGGATGGCATACAACTTTATTACATAAGGAGGAAGGGGGTGCAGGATTGTGCAACATGGAAATGGTGAATAGGGCATTAGGTGCGAAACTTTGTTGGAAGATGATCAAGGAACTTGAGAAACAATGGTGTCAGATAATTCAAAGCAAGTACTTGGAATGCAAGTGCCGAAAGAGGATAGTGACGATGGTCAACAGAGGTGATGGATTGACTATCTAGAAATTTATTTGGGACTATAGATAAATTATCATTGATCATGTTTCATGGAGGATAAAAAATGACAAGAATGCTCTCTTTTGGCGTGACTCCTAGGACTGACATGCCTCCTTGTTAGATGAATTTGGTGATGCATGTTGGATTGTGGAAGTGGAAGAAAAATTTAGAACAAGAGTGATGGATTACGTGATCTCATTTGTGGAGGGGAATGGTTGCATTCAAAGGAGGCAAAACTTGGAGTGTAATCTCATCCTGCCCAAAGATTTCTAGAGACTCTAGGAAGTATTAGGTAAGTGAAAAGTGAGGTTGACCAAGGAAGAAGACGATTTGATTTGGTGTGCATCCAAATTGGGTGCCTATTCAGTCAAGATTGGGTACAAAGTACAAATGGATACTAGGGAGAGGGAGGGATGGCCCTCAGCTCTGTGTTGGAGTTCAAAGATCCTACCGAAAGTTGGTGTATTCTTATGGATAGCTTTGCACAATATAATCTTGATGGGTGATAGATTGATTAAATGCGGTATTCAAGGGCCGTCAATGTTTCCACTATGCAAGAGGGACAAAGAAACTACAAGTCACATTATGCTATTGTGCCTATTTTCCTTTGGGTGTTGGGACTGGCTAATGAATTCTCTGGGGTGGTGCACCCTTGGAAATCCAATCTACTCTCTTTTCTTTCAAGCTGGCCTTGAGGTAACTGGAAAAATTTATGGGGTGACATTTGGCTAGTGGCTCCTTCCATGGTTGTGTGGCATCTGTGGAAGGAATGGAATAGACAAATATTCAAGGATCAATATGTGTATGTGGAGGTGGTGATTGGGTGAGTTGAGGCCACCGTCTGTGAGGTGGAAAACACCAAATGCAGGCCCAACTCAGGCACATATTTCTCTAGGTGGGACAATGACATCCAAAGAAGGTGGCCATCCCTCAAGCCTCCTAAGCATGACTTCCCAATGGTACCTAGGAGGAAAAAATATGAAAAATGGTTGCTTCCCCAACTGGGAAGGTATAAACTCAACTTTGAAGGGGCTGCCAAGGGCAACCTCAGATTGGTAGGCACATGCTGCATAATCAAGGATGACAAAGGTAATTGTATTTGGGCACTGGCAAGGAAGCTTGTGATTGCCTCCAACAATGAGGATGAGATGGAAGCACTGGCTATGAGGCTTGATCTTTGAGTAGTGAAAGGTATAAAATTTGTTGAAATTGAAGGGGACTTAGAGATTTTTGTTAATGTAGTTCGAAAAAACAAGGTGCAAAGTAGGAAATTTGAGCGATGGTTGAAGCAAATTTATGCTAGCTTGAACAAGTTGGATTATTTTTTAATCTCACATGTCTACAAGGCTACCAATGGGGCTGTTGATGTGCTTTCCAACTTGGGGGTTGGGTTGGCAGGTAATGAATCCATTTTTGATGCAAAAAGTACTCCATGTGAAGTGAAGTGAAGTGATTAGGCAATGAGGAAATATGTACAGGGATAGATGGAGTTCAAGATGGCTAATGGATGAACTAGGTAGTGTCACCCTCTCAACATTTTCATGGAGTGCTTGAGGATTCAATCTATCCTTTGCCTCTGAGAATTTTGGCTGCAACCAGCTTGAGGGATATAGGAATCTCCTTTGGGATCGTAGCCACTTATTTGGCCTTGTCTTGGCATCCAGTGACAATAGTCTTCTTTGTGTTTAAGATATTCAGGGATGGAAGATCGGGTCTGGTTCAGAGTTGCATCCTTGGTAGACTTTCGAGGCCTATGTTTAATAGCTATTTTTTCACCTTTCCCAAGTGGGGTTGTGGGTGGTTCGATCTATAAATGCTAGGTCTATGTTCTTCATGGTCGAGCTTTTTTCTGGCATCTCTTTCATGCATGGTTGGATCCTTCAATGGCGAAGCATTTTAATGTAACATGTAGGTGCTTGGGCAGTGTCAGAGAGAGGGAGACAATAAACGAGCAGCTCCGCTTTCTCTTTCGTAAAGTTCAAGAGCGAGAGATAGTTGTGACAAGGTTGTGGGAGAGGAGTACTGAAGCAGGCCACACACAAATGACGGGCTGGTTCTGCAAATATTTTTCACCACGTATGTGCAAGTGTTAGGTGTTGGCTTGTGGGGAGTCAGGGCTACCATGAGATATGACCATGATGAGACATACCTGATGGTTTGTGAGGCTATAGATCAAGTTCCAATTGAGCTTGAGGATGGTTTGGTAGTAGGAATTCTTAGTCTAAATCAAGAGAAAAAAAGTAGAAATTTCATAAGGCATGGAAGCTGTTTACGAAAGGTGTGGAATAGAAAAACAACATTAGTTCCTTCATGTAATTCATTGAGGCCAACTCAGACTTAATAGAGGAAAATGTAGTTTCTAGGTTGGTTGATGTGGAAGATGGCGTAGGCTATCTATATCATTGATGCTGTATGGTGATTGTTTTTTTAATTTTTAGATCAATAGAGGGAGCTATCCCCTTTGGTAGCACTTACCTAAAAAAAATAAAAAAAAAATCATAAAGAAATAATTTAAGTAGTGTGATACAAGTAGATATTTGATATTGGGAAACATGCACATAAGGGGTATGGTGTTTGTACTTGTGGCATTCCAAATCACATATAGATCACTTTGTAACATAGGTCAATTAGAGGAAACACCATTCACTATGTTGGTCTTGCCATGGTCATGAAGTTTCCTTTTTCTACAGTGCATCTGGTCTTGGAATCTCAAGAGCTTTGCTTCATCACAACTCTAATATAGTTAAAAAACAAAATAATAATCACACCAAGGTTATGTAGGTTTAGTAAAAGTCCTACACAAGTTTCTTAAAACCATTTATTGGACACTTGTTGGCAATTCCATTACCTTAAAACCCAAGGAATAATCATATACTTTAAAAAACATTCAATTATAATTTAGACTAGAACATGTATACTGTGTTGGAAGTTGGTTTGTCATTGAGAAGATTGATGAATGTATGGAATATGATGTTAATATGATGTTGTCAGTGATGTCATCCCACTGAACACTTGTAGAAGTGTTGGTCCGAAGAAGACCAAATATTTTGGATAATTTCCTAAGTCTTGGTGTACTGTTTCAGTATTTAGTGAACTAGTTTTGTGGTTCGCATTGCTCCACTATGAAGAATCCTGTCATGTCGTTCTAAGGTAATATTGGTGCATTTTGGAGGAATCTAAATCCAAAGTTTTGATCCTTGAAGTCCTCCACAACTGAAGTTAGAGTTGACAGAGTATCAGACTTTGTATTGGTAGAGTAGTAGTGAGATAGTGCATGTTGGAATGCTCCGCATTCCACCGTGGTGAATATTTTGTTGTGTGGTGAATGTTGGTAGTGTTTATAGATGTCAAAGGTGTGTACATTCCAAGTGATTTTGCGGTCCGTGTGATGAGTTGTGAGTGAACAATTGGTTCATTCTATTATTACTTCACCATTTTTACTATCCAAGTTGACCTAAGTATTTTGGGGTCATGCTAAGTTAAATTATGTATGAAGTGATATCATAAGAGTGATTATGGGTCATGCCGACCTATTTTGATGACATTACCCATTTTGATTTGTTTCTCAAGGCATGTATGTTGATGTTTTGGGCCGATAGGTTATGTGGTGTACAATACATCTAATAAGGTTGACCTAATTGATGTTTTGAGTAGTTGCAGTATATATAAGGTTGATTCACTTTGCGAATGAGGATTAAGGATAAGTGCAGAAGTATGTGTGCTAGATCTAGTGTAGAGAAGTATGAATTATAGTTGTGGTGAAGTATGAAGTTTGTTAAGTCAATTTTCTGAGCTTTAGTGGAACTGTATCTTCAGCATATGTCAGATGCATTGTTAGTAGTTCATCATTAGTAGTGAGACACCCTTTCTTCTATCTCTTTCTATTCTAGGCAGTGAGCCCTTTGGCAGTGAGCCACTGACAATGAGCCTTTCTCTTTTTGGATAGTGATTCCACCTTTTGTATCAAACATTATAACCGGTTATAATATATTGTAAGCTAATCCTAATCATGTTTTTTCCCTTTTTAGGTTTTCCATATAAATTTGGTGTTCATGTGTTCTTTCCATGTTCCTTTCCATTACTCCAAGTTTAATATGATGCATTGAATGAATGTTTAAAGGTGATGAAATTATTGAATTTCAGTGAATACTAATTCACCCCCCTCTTAGTATTCCGTGTGTTCAACATACTATAATTGAGATATCTATTATTAGAGGGACCCATTATTAGAATTGGTGTGCCAAGGGTTTGTGTATTAAAATAATTAGTTAATTTTAAATCAAAGATTTCTATAAGATGGGATAGTTCATATAGGTTTTCTATGTTGAGGCTTTAATGTATAATATAACAATCAAAACTAGTTTTGAGTTAGATGGAGATGTAGGCAATACCCTTGGTTGACAAGATAGAAATAATAAGGGGATAAAAAATAATAGAAAATGAAATAGGTACGTAAGATAATTAGTGAAAACATGCAGGTATTTTGATTATACTAGTTTATGGATGGAAACAAGAAGTTGGGTCCATATTTAGGGAAAGAGTTATGTAATTTTTTTTACAATAGGAACATGTACCTATTTTGAAAAATTGGGTACATACATTTAGGATCAGGACCCCAAAACCTATATTTCTAAAATTAAAATTGGTACTCATTTTATTTTTTAAAATGGGTACCCATTTCTAATTACATCATATTCCCTCTCCTTTTTATAATGCCTACACGTTTTAGAGTGGGTACACATTTCATAAAATTTTATATTTGAAATCCATAGGTTTTATTTTGTTTTATGCTTGGAAACCCACCCCTTAGCCTTGGAACTGCATGTATAATACCATGCAAATATCAACAGAAAAATTGACTTTGACAATATGGTTGACGAGTTTTTGTTCATATTTTTTTGACAAAATTAAAGCCAATTACAGATGACAATATCTAGTTTTCAAATATCTAATTTTTATAACTAGACTTACTTTTCATATATAGTCCATAAACTTGAAATGTCACCATTGTCACTTGGATATGCACCCTTGCTAAGTACTCCACCTAGCTATCCTGTGAAACATGGGAAGATTTAATAGAGTGTGGGATCTAATAACTTGTGATCAACCTTTGAAGAAAAGGTTAGTTCCCTTGGTACTTCACCTAAAATAACCTAAATTACTGCTGCTTGCTGAGGAAAGAGATAGAAAGTGGCATGAAATGAAACCTAAATGTTAATGGGGTGATGCCAAATGTTTTTAGAGTATATACTACTGCTTTGACAAACAATTTTCAATAGTTTAGCTAGTTCAATGCACAACTCACGTATTTTCACACATTCATACATCAATATTTTGTAAGAAGGTTGAATCCTTCATATTTTTGAAGGAAAAACATGTTTTTCACAACTAACAGTTATTCATGTTGGGATATGTGATTTATCCACACCCACAATCATTAAATGATAGACATAATTATTAAATACAACATTCTAGAAAGATATAGGACAATAATGAAGAAAAGGAAAAGTATTAAATAGTGAGTCAAGTTGGCTTAAGATGTAAAATTAGTTTTGTAAAGTGACAATTCGCTCGAGGATGTAGAATGATCTCAAAGACCTCTATAAAAGAGGTAAATATAATTGGTTTTGATCAAACAATCAAATATATTTGGTACAACAACATGTTGAGCAAATTTTGTGTTTGTGTTTTTTTGATTGATTATGTTTATATGTATTGATTCATGTCCATCCACCACCTACAAGTATTATTAGAGATAGTTAGATTAAGGGTTTGAAGATAGATCACCAAGTTTGAAGATCACTCTCCAAAGAGAAAGAGATCGCTCAATCAAGAAGGGATATCACTGCTAGTGAGAGTGAAATGAGAAGTTGCTAGCCAAAGTTTTCAAATTTGGAGGAAAGTTGCATACTTATGAGAAGGCTGAATTGGAGCAAATTGTGTTTGCAAGATAAAAGGAAAAGTATCAGCTGCTAAATATTATCTCATCAAGGAGCTTGCTAGCCACATGTAAATTGCCATCATCCAACCATTCGAAAAAAAATGGAAACACATTTTTTGCAAGGAAAAAGGAAATCAATAAGGAATCACAACTAAGAAGATCACAACTACTATGAAATCACACCTAAGAATATCGGTGTTGTGTTGAGAATAAAGAAGTTGTCAAAAGTGAAGCAAATCATAAAATTTGAGAAGTGCTTTAAGGATTAACTACCACCATTTAGAAGGAAGATTGTCGTAGGAAGAATTGCAAAGTTTAAAGCAAATGAAAGAGAATGAATGCAACCAAGTAAAATATATTAAAGAAAAGAGGAAGTTGCATATAAAGGAGTTTTGTTACCGATGTAGAATTAAAAAGTTCCAGACCCAACTGCTGTTGGGGTCATTGCAGGAGAAGAAGCTACTATGTAAAGTAATCGGCCACAACCAAACAATGCATGGAGTCATAGATTGATGAAGGGTAAGGATGTCTCAACCTTACTTTATTTTTAATTTATTAAATGACAATTTGTAATTATCTTTTAGTTGTCATGAAAGTTGCTAAATGCAATTATGACAACTTTCAAAGTGTTTTTAATTGTCAAATCAGAAAGATCATGAAAAAAGGGGAAGTTAAATGTGAGCTTGGAAAAAAGATAAAACATATTTTTTAGTTGAATGTGCACATTACTAAAAAATGGATAAAATCACAAGTTGGAAGAGGAATTTTCTTTTCTTTGTGATTTATGACTAAATGGTTTTCGAAACCATTCTTGATTTGTGTTTTCTCTCATGCCTATATAGCACTTGAGTTGAAGGAAAAACAAGTCAAGTTGTAGGTTGTTGAAGCCATGAAGTGGTGCAGTGAATTAGAGAGAGAAGTTGTATTGATGTAACTCATTTGAAGGATTAATACAAGTCTTGGATCTCTTAGGGTGTGGAGTTTTTCCAGCAAGGGTTTCTCCACATAATTCTTGATTTATGGTTTGCATCTTTATTGTAATCTAGTTTCAGCTATGATTTATTATTTTGTTAATTTGGATGCATGAATTTATCTGCATATTTTCACTATAATAATTTATTCTATTTTTTAACATTTGGTATTAGAGCCAATTTGGATTGATTAGAGAATGGGAGGCCTTTCTCGGAGTGTTTGATTGGGGTTTTTGCTATAGTGGGAGTGTTATTTTTTCTTGCACTTTTCAGATTCAGTGTGATAATAGATCATGGCTAGCTCATCTCACAGTATTGGGTATGAGCTTTGGAAGTTAAAGATGGAGAATCTCTTGGAAGAAAGAGATCAATTGGTTGCTCTTAATAAAGAGAATAAACCTGAAACTATGTCAGATGAAGACTGGACTAAGTTAGATACAAAGGCTTGCAACACTATTCATTTGTGTTTATTTGATTTTGTTCTATTAAATGTGTCTAATGAGACTACTGCATATAAATTATGGAATAGAATAAGAGAGATATACCAAACTAAGAGTCTCATTAATAAGTTATTTATGAAAAGAAAGTTGTATTCTCTTAAATTGAATAAGGGAGACTCGATTGTAGAACACTTCAATTCATTTAATCTAATCCTGAGTCAGCTATAGTCAATTAATGTAAAGATAGATGAGGAGGATAAATGTATTTTATTAGCATGTTCACTACCCAAATTTTGGGATAATCTTTATTGTTGCAATATGTGGTTCTTTTTTAGATGATCTGAAGTTGGATTCCCTCATTGCAACTCTACTTTTAGAGGAAATGAGGACTTTAGAGGGGTCTAAAGATGCATTGCATGTATGAGGTAGATCTAAGGAGAAAGGTAAGGACAAAAAGAAAGGTGAAAATGACAAGCCTAAGGATTGTTCTAAGTCTAAGGTCCAAGGTCAAAATCACTTGGTAAAAGTAGATTGAGGTGTTGGAACTATGGTAAATGGGGAATCTCAAAAAGGAATGTAAGAATAAAAATAAAAATAATGATGATTCCTCTATAGAGAAATCCTTTGATGATGAAGCTATTGATGCTTTTATTATTTATGATAATATGAATTATGATGACTCTTGGTTAATAGATTTAGGTGCATCCTACCACATGATTCCTCACAAGGAATGGTTTTTAGCATATTTAGCTTATGATGGTGGGAAATTTTTCCTCAAGGATAATAGCACATGGAAAATTGTAGGCCAGGGGAGGTAAAATTGATCTTCAATGATGGAAGGGTTAAAACCCTTAAAGATGTATTGCACATGTTCCTATTTTAGCTAGAAATTTAATTCTTGTATGTAAAATTCAAATGATTCAGGAGTGCATGTTACTTTTGAAAAGAGTGGTTGCAAGTTAAGAAAAGGGAATTTGGTTTTAGCTAAGGGAAATAGGTGCGACACCCTATTTAGACTTGATGCTTCTACTTTCTATAACCTTGTTAATGCAACTGATAAATATGTATCATGTAAGTTATGGAACCACAGGATGGGTCATATTGGTGAAAAAGGTCTCAAAAATGTCATAAATAAAAATATGGTTGATGGTTTGTCAGGTTACTCTATTGATTTTGATTTTTGTGAACACTGTGTGTATGGAAAATAACATAGAGCTTCATTTAAATCTGGAAGTACTAGGGCTAAACAAATTTTGGAGGTAATTCATAGTGATGTCTTTGGTCCTGTGGATATACCATCTATTGGAAAGTCTCGCTACTATGTTTCCTTTATTGATGATTATTCTAGATATTTATGGGTTTACTTTTTGAAGGAGAAACCTACTATTTTTTCTATATTTAAAGAATTTAAAATACTTGTTGAGAAATAGACAAATAAAAAAGTAAAGGTTTTAAGAGCAGATAATGGTGGTGAATTTTTCCCTAGGGTCTTTGATGATTATTGTAAGCATGCATGAATTGTTAGGTAGAAAATAAATCCATATACTTGATAATAAAATGGAGCGACAAAGAGGATGAATACAACTTTAATGGATAGAGCCAAAAGCATGTTGAGTAGTGCAAAGCTTGAGCAACACTTTTGGGTTGAAGCAGTTCACACTGCTTGTTATCTAGTTAATAGGTCATCTACTTTTTCTCTTGTTGATAAAACTCCCTACAAGGTATAGATAGGTAAACAACCATCAGTTTCTCAATTTAGAGTTTTTGGTAGGGGGCATATGTTCATGTTCCTAAAGAAAAAAATTCTAAGCTTGACTTCAGAGCTAAAAAATGTGTTTTTCTGGGTTATGGAGAGAACATTAAGGGTTATAAGCTTTGGGATTCTATATCAATGAAAATGATATATTCTAAGGATGTATTTTTTAGGAAGCTTAAGGAATTTAAAAATGATGAAAAACCTCATGTAAAGTCTAACAAAATGGCGCATTTTGATATTAAGGTTGAACCACAAATAGATACACATGTAGAACAACCACAAGAAGATGCACATGTAGACCAACCACAAGAAGATGAACATGTTGAGCAACATGATGAACATGAAGGGGAAGGAGAAGGATTAGAAGAAAATTCTAAAGAGGAACAACCTAAGCATCTTGTTACACCCCTAAGAAAATCCACTAGACAGCGTAAACCTATTGATAGGTATGGATATAGTCCATTTGATTTTCATTGTATTTTTTCTTTATCTTGTACTGAAAATGAACCTAGATTTGTGAAAGAGGCCTTATCTTTTGATGAACATGATTATTGGTTAGAGGAAATGAAAGATGAAATAAAGGCCTTGGACAAATGTGACACATGGGATCTAGTCAAGCTACCTGAGGGGAGGAAAGCTGTTGGATGAAAATGTTTATTTAAAAAGAATTTAAAGCAGATGGTAAGTTGGAATGGTACAAGGATCGGTTACTGGAAAAAGGTTACTCTCAAGTAGAGGGAGTGGATTTTGGTGAGATTTTTTCTCCTATGGCTAAATTAACCTCCATTAGATTCCTTTTATCTATTGCTTGTGCTTTTGATTTGAAAGTAGAGAAAATGAATGTTAAAACAACTTTCTTACATGGAGATCATGATGAGGAAATATTTATGAAACATCTTGATAATTTTATTGTGAAGGGAAAAGAACAATTGGTTTGTAAGTTAAGAGATCTTTGTATGGTTTGAAGTAGTCACCGAGAATGTGGTATCAAAAATTAAATTCTTTTGCATTGAATCATGAATTTATTAGAAGTGAAGAAGATCATTGTGTCTATTTTAAATTAATTGATGATCGATTACTTATCATTGTCCTATATGTTGATGATATATTATTTATTGGAAATGATAAGGGAATGATTAGGGAACTTAAGAGTCAATTATCTGGTACATTTGATATGAAATATTTAGGGGCTATAAAATATATCTTGGGTATGGAAATCAATAGGGATCAAGTTAGCATAAAATTATGGTTAAATCAAAAGAAGTAAGTTAACACCATTTTGCAGCATTTTGGCATGCATGATTGTAAAACAGTTAGTATTCCCTTTCTAGTTGGTACTAAGCTGTTTCTAGAGAAATGTCCTAAAACAAATGATGAAATTGAAGAGATATATAAAGTTCCATATGCTAGTGCAATAGGAAGCCTTATGAATGCTATGAGTTGTACAAGACCTGATATTGCCCAACCAGTGGAAGTTCTTAGTAGATTTATGGAAAATCCTGGTAAAGAGCATTAGACTTATGTGAAAAGGTTTTTTAGATATTTATGTTGGACTTCTAATTAAATTGTATTTGTTATCATGGATCTTATGACATGAACAGGGTGATTGATTTGCATGGTTTCGTTGATTTAAATTTTGTTGGTGATCTAGATTGCAGAAGGTCCACAAGTAGCTATGTTTTTACCTTATTTGGAGATGCAGTTTGTTGGATGAGAAAAAGACAACCTACAGTTTTATTGTCCACTACAGAAGCGGTGTACATGGCTATGACACATGCTTATAAAGAGGCAATATGGTTAGAGAGATTGTGTTCAAGTATTGGATTTCAGTGTAAACAAGTAAGAATTAGATGTGACAGTCAAAGTGACATTTGTTTGGATAAAAACCCAATGTATCTTGCTCGTATGAAGCACATAGATTCTTAGTATCACTTTGTTTAGGAAATGGTTGAAAGTGGTAAATTCATGTTACAAAAAGTAGACACTATAGAGAATGTTGTAGATTGTCTTACTAACCAATGAGCATAAAAAAATTAGTTGGTGCAGAGAGGCCATGTGCCTCACTTCTACTAAAGCTTGATTTATTCAATTTTCCTTTATGCTCTTTTGCAAGGTGTTTGACAAGTGGGAGAATGTTGAGAAAATGTCTCAACCTTGCTTTGTTTTTAATTTATTAAATGGAAATTTGTAATTATCTTTTAGTTGTCATGAAAGTTTCTAAATGCAACTATGACAACTTGCAAAGTGTTTTTAATGATCAAATTAGAAAGAGCATGAAAAAAAGGGGAAGTTAAATGTGAGCTTGGAAAAAGGTAAGACATATTTTTTAGTTGAATGTGCACATTACTAAAAAATGGATAAAATCACAAGTTGGAAGAGGAAGTTGCTTTTCTTTGTGATTTATGACTAAATGATTTTCAAAAGCATTCTTGATTTTTATTTTCTCTCATGCCTACATATTTAGTTCTTGAGTTGAAGGAAACAAATTTAAGTTGTAGGTTGTTGAAGCCATGAAGTGGTGTAATGATTCAAAGAGAGAAGTTGTATTGATGTAACTTATTTGAAGGATTAATACAAGTCTTTGATCTCTTTGGGTGTGGATTTTTTTCTTGCAAGGGTTTCTCCATGTAATTTTTGAGTTATGGTTTGTATCTTTATTATAATATATTTTTAGTTGTGATTTATTACTCTGTTAATTTGGATGCATGGATTTATCTACATATTTTCACTGTAATAATTTATCCTATTTTTCAACAAAGGAAAATTGAAGTTTAATTATTCAACCAATTCAAAATTTGTAAATTGCAACCACTAGGAAAAGAAAATTGAAGATCGTAGGTTAGAATAAAGTTAAAGAAAAATATAGGCACAAATAATTGTGGAGAAAGCCGCCACTAAGGAAAGATATATTTCAATTTTTAAGGAGCCACTGAATATGTGAAGGTGTAAAAATTATTTTAAAGAAAAAGTGACACTACAAGGTGAGATTTCCAACCAAATTCAAATACGCTGATCATTATATTTTACTGTAGTAATAGTTGATTGAAGTAGTTTTTTAGAGGAAAATTGTCTAACAAGGGAAATTATGGAAAGAAGAGTTGAAGGCATGTGAAGCTAGCGAGCAAAGGTAAATCACTCTAGAGGACTCAAGAAAGTAAATATATAAGGTGAATTTATTCAATTATATCAATGGGAAAATTTGGAAAAAGGGTAAATAAAGAAAGAGATGCTTTTGGAGGAAGAACTATTAAAGCTTAAGAAATTTAATTTTGAATTGTTAAAATATTTAATAGACAAAAAACTAAATATTTAATAAAAATTTATGATCTTGAAATTGAATTGGATAAAGTTAAAGACAAAAATGAAGAGCTAGAAGAAATATTGAAGGTATTTGATGGAATGAAAGAAAAGATAAATAAGTTAGAAGAGGAAAAGTTTACAAAAGAAGAAAATATCAAAATTGAAAGAAGATAATGATCAATTAGTGGTATGCAATGAATATTTGGAATCTAAACCATTGGTATGTGATGTATCATGTGTCATAGAAGATTTGTGTTCCTTTGATCAATTATGTGACAGATAAAGTTGTTCTTGATGAAGAATGTAAAGGTAAAGATAATAATGTGTTTGAATCTAGAAATCTTGTGAGTTGTAATGAAAACAATGTTGGTTTCAAAATAATAAAAATAATGGGATATAAAGGTCAAGGATTAGGAGAAAATGGACATGGAATCAAAGAGCCCCTTGAGTCAATAATGATACAAAAGTATTAAGGCCTTGGATATATATCACAAGTAAAGGAAATGATATTACAAGTGTTTCAACTTGAAGAAAATTTGTTCAAGGAATGTAATGTCTACAGTGTTTTCATTGTAATGGGAAAGGACATACAAAGGATATGTGTTGGGATATTCATACTTGTACCAAATGTGGATTAAAAATCATTGTAAAAAGATGTCTTGACAAAGAGATTGGAAGGGTGAATCTATGATAAAATGCATGAAAATGGATTGTGGATGGAGTTATGGATCAAAATGACAATAGATTACATGTATGTTCAAAAATTTGTATAAGCATAAGTATTCAAGTGAGGAATTAAGAAGGTTTGAGAAATGTGATAGATATTATCTTGTAAGATGTCATGCAAAATAGACATAATGAGTTTGTAGGAAGAGGAATTCTAGATTGAAGTTTCAAAGATCTAAAAATCAAGGTTTGAAAGACTCCCAAAATAGTTGAAGAGATTTGGAGAAGTAAGAAGATCTGAAGATCTTAGATATGGTTTGAAGTTGTCATGCAAGAAAAATATTTATGTGAGTCTACAGACTTGGAAGAAAATTTTTGGGAATGGTAAATGCTGAAGCATGTGTGGTAGAAATTAAGGGAGAGTGTTGGGATATATAATTTCTCCCACACCCACAATCATTAATTGATAGACACAATTATTAACTGCAATTTTCTAGAAATTATAAATAGGATAAGCATGAAGAAAAGAAAAGTATTAAGTAATGAATCAAGTTGGCATAAGATGTAAAATTAGTTTTGTAAAGTAACAAGTCAGCCCAAGATCTAGAATGATCTCAAAGACCTCTATAAAATAGGAAAATGTAATTGGTTTTGATCAAGCAATCAAATATATGTGGTGCAACAACACATTGAGAAAACTATGTGTTTTTGTTTCTCCGATTGATTATATTTATATGTATTGATTCATGTCTATCCACCGCCTACAATTCACATCCATTGTACACAACTTACAACCTACAATATAAATACATGTTTTTCTACCTGAAGGTGTAGGAATGAGACATGGTGGAGGATTCATATGTGAAATCATAGAAATATTCATCAATCACTACTTTGCACATAATGAAATAGTCATTGAGAAGGAAAAAATATTGAATTTCATTGATAAAAGGTGTTCTTATAGCAAAATAAGACTAAAATTATTTTTTATTCATGAAAAGTAAAGTCTTATAATAATTTTCTTGAACTAAAGTTGGGGTTGAGTTACAATGCTAACCTGTAGCTTGAAATAATTAAACTTTTTAGTTATAATACTAAGCTTAAAGAAGCAATAATTGATTGAAAAATGGACCTAGGCATCCCTATTTATCTATTCAACAACTTCTTATCATTTAGACACATATTTTGATGAAAAATGACATGTTTTCATTAAATTGTTGAGTTAAACTTGTTTGGGTACCCAACTGATCTGTCCTTATTTTTGTTCCTTAAAATGATCCTATATACTTGGAGATGTGTCAATTTTCACTCAAACTAACTCCTATATATTCCCTCAACTATTTTTCCAAGTCATGAAACTATCCTATATGCTTGCAACTAACACAAATGATTCATAAATCTCTTCAATCTCCCACAACCCCACTTGCATGCTTTTAGGACATGTGTTAGAGACCTAAAATGGTTGGAGACCTCATAGGGGTGTGAGAGGTCTTCAAGGGCTTCTATTTGACACATGTAATTACCATTAAGACCTCCTTTCAGTTATGCTATAATCATACATGCATTAAATATTTGTCACTCATCTTAGTCTACCATGTCTTTGTTTCTTGTGATTATGTTTGTCAACATAAGGCTTCTTGATAGATATCCATTGACTTTCATACCCTTGATTCTTCAAGTTTGACTCTTATTCTTCATAGACCTTTTTCATTCCTTCTATCCCTTGTACCATTCATGGTGAATTTGGCCTCTTGACATGACTGTCATTACTATAATAATTTCTCTGTCATTGAATTTTATGCTCTGTATTTACTTCCTATGATTTTCCTTGACATCTTGAAATTCATCTCTCTAGAATTGACCTCTTCCTTTTGTCTTCATGAACTATCACTAGGTTGTCTTAGTTGCATGGACTATCATATTGACAAGGTTTTTGCTTGACTATCATTTAGAGCTTCTTGATTGTTTTAAGCTTCATGACCTACTCATAATTTGTCCCTAGTATATGAGTCCTCAAATCTCCCTTGAATGTCATCTCAACTCTATCCATTGTAAATATTTTCCTTTTTATACCTAATATAAACCTCACCATGGCTCCAATAACAATACAAGCTCTTCAAAATGGTTGCTACTTCCATGATTATGTTCTTTATGGTTAACATGACCTTGATTTAAAATTGTACACTACCACCTTTTCACTCTTCATGGGTTCTCAATATACTCTTTCCTTTAATATATCTCATAAAACTATGTCCCACTACCTTTTTTACAATAAATCACCTCTTCATGAGAAGCCTGCACTATATTCATATACTATACCTCTCACAGTAACATAAACCCTTATGTTTATCTTCTTTTTGGATAGGGATAGGGTTCTAGATAATGTTTCCCCTATGTCACACTCACTATATCATTTAACACTTTATAGAATTACAAATTGTAATGTCGTCAAATTGCACCCTAGGGGCAATTTCACATTTTAGCACTTTGCCTAGAATTTATGATACCTAAACACATTTATGACAAGAGCCTCATGGGTTAGAATTTCATGATTCCAACTCCACCTCAAGGTCCAAAGATGAAGCGACAACAGTTCGCTGTCTCATTTCCTGAAAAACTAACATTTTGGACATCTGCGTAGAGTGCGAACGTTTGCGCAACACGCTAGTGTCTTGGTGATTTTCTGAGTTTGAAATTGGGAATCTTGAATATTGGCTCTTGAAACATGTCTTTGTAGTTAGATTCTCAGGTGTAACGGATCTTTTTTCCCTTACATGCAAAAAAAACTCCCTTTTGCTCTCATTTTTGGGGGTTCTCTCTCATTTAATCGGTTCTCTTCTCAATCTCAATTCATTTTCTCAGCCTCTTCTACTCTTTGAAATAACACTTCTACAAGCAAAGCTCTATCGAACTGAGGTCCCTCCAATGACCAATGCTCTCTATCAAGCATTCAACAATGCATCCATGTGTTCAAGAGGGGGCCGAGGCCTATTGGTAATGCTCTCTTGCTCCTATCTATTTGCGAATAGATTAGATCTATTTGTTCATGTACTATTTGGTGGTGTGGGTTCTCCTCCTCAAGCGAGGATTTTTTTCACCACTTCCTCTTGTCTATTTCGTTTACTCTCTATCTATTTGGTTATTTGTGGAGGTGTGAACACCAAAATGAGGGTTTGACTGCGGAAAGCCCCGAAACACCCCAAAATTTTTCCCCGTTTGCTCTGTGTGTAGGTTTTTGAAGCAAAGTTTAGAGGGTGGATTCAAATGTTTGGCCATTTTTAAGTCTTCCTTTGGCTCTCCTTATATTTATTCTTATTCTCTATTTGAACTATTTAGTTACTCTGTTAGAAAGACCTTGAATTCCTGTTAGATCATGAAGTTTTTAGTCTTTTTACCCAAGTCTTGAGTTCTCTATTGCTTAGGATGCCAGTGCATCCTTCGAACTCCAGCGTGTCACATTAGCGTCCTAATTCCACATTTTTTTCCATTGTCCAAGAGCTCCTTCTCTTGAGGAAAAGATCTGGAAACTTTTCTCTCTTAGGTTTTGAAGTAGTCTTTTGAGATAATTAGTCTATGCATAGTTTCTTTTTAATCTATTCATTCAACTAGAATTGAGGTGGTTAAGAGTAGTTCACTCCCTGGGATTCTCTTGAGAAAAAAGACCGATCTCACACAAGTTAACAACTCATAAAAAATATTGACCAATTGTTAGACATAGTCTTTACATCCCACAAGTTTTTAACATACTAGGCAATACTGGACTATAACAAGTTTCTAAAGAGGACAAATCTAATATTTTTTATTTTTATCACTTGACATATTTTAAGACTTTGTGTTGCCATGCCCTTTCCCCCTTTGAATGTGAAAAAACATTAAAACACAAACAAGGAACAATGCATATGATGTTCACTACAACAAACCTTTAAAATCTAGTATAAATCTTCTAGAATTCCCAGTACTCTTGTCACATTAGATTTTTATTAAAAAATCACACATGAAACTTATATTCCAAATTTCTGGCCTCTAACCCTCTTTTTTCTAATTCTCCAAGCCATGTTTCCAAAGATGGGCTAGATTGATGAGCCATTGAGCCTTCAAGAATCTGCGTAAAAAGTATTCGTACCAAAAATATCTTTATTATGAATGGGTAGTATCAATAGTGTGAATGTACATGTAGTGTGTGAAAAAGTATCCCTTTTGCACACTTAATTAAAATGGGAATAATTAATAATAAAATGAGCTTAATTCTTCCTTAATTTAATGTTGCAATATGTTTTTCATATTCACATTAAGTTTAGGGCCCTTTTAGATTAAATGGACTTAATTGTGCCTTGTTTTTGATGTTGTAAGGTGTACCTTTACAATTTCACATTAATCTAGGGATTTATTAATTGATTGAGGTTAATTTTCCTTAATTGGCCCCTTTAATTCAAATCCAATCCTAATTAAATGCAAATTTTGAGGGATAAAATATGACATTCATAAATGCCATTTCACAAGACTTAACTTTGGAAGATGTGTCCTAGGTAAGTGACCTAGGACCCATTCACCATAGGGTGAATGGGTCCTCACTTAGATCTAGGACCCTATTTTTACATAACATTTCACCTTGTCCGATGTGTGTCCTAGGTAAGTGACCTAGGACCGAATGGGTCCTCACTTAGACCTAGGACCCCTCTTTGAAATATGTTTTTGTTGCTATTTTAATGATTTCAAATCTATAATTCAATGTCGGCTTGTGATATTTGGATTTCATGAATTAATCTTAAGATATGTATATATATAAGGTTATTTCACTTAGTTTTGTGCTAGCAATTTTCAAGTCTTCAAGTGTTCTAGAAATTCTATGAGCAAGTGTGATCAAGAGGATTTCTAAAGAATTCAAGGGTAGATTTTTTAGAAGATTATCGCAACAATCAAGATTCCATTGTCATATCAAAGATGTATTGCATCATGCATGTTGTTTGATCTAATATGGTGATGTAGTGTTCAAGATCAATCAAGCATATCAAAGCCATTCTTTCACACCAAGTTTCATGATCAAGATCTAAATTCATTGAGGCCACTTCATGCTAGTTTGCAGATTTGTTATCCAAGGTTGAAATAAGGATTTGTGAGTTGTGACATTACATTTGTTCATTCATCATTCCTTTCATGCTTTTATTCATTTTAAGGTTTAATTACCGAAATGGGGTTTGACCAAGGGAAAACCCCATTCCCTAACAAAACAATTTTTTTCTCTCTTCAATGTGTGATTACAGGTTTTAGGTTGAAGATCCATTGGAGAGAAAAATTGAAGAAAGTTGCAAAGTTGTCAAAGCTGCAAGAAAAGTTGTCAAATCATGGAAACTGATCTACATGCTTTATTTTCGGCTTTCTGATAGTAACCAACTAGAATTTGGGTGTACAAATATAGAAGAATAGAACCCAAAAATTAATTTTCTAGGGGAGCTAACCAGGACCCATTCACCATAGGGTGAATGGATCCTCAATTAGGTGTGAAAAGCATGTTTGGTGATAGGTACACAACATTTTTCCCTTTCCAGATCTATATTTTGATAGTTAGTTGTGTTATATTTTAGATCTATCTTCTATAGCTCACAAATTTTGAATGAAATTAGGAGAAGTAGGTGCATCACATCTTTCTTCATTTTATTTTGGTGAACACCTACCATTCTTTTTCTGTTTCATTATGGCGAACCCGACCTTTTGAGCATTGTAATTATCTAATTTTGGAGTCCTCTTTCATCCTAGATTTAGATCTTGCATTCATTTGCATCTCTTTGTATTGAATTAGGTTTCATTTAGGGTGTCTAGTTTGTATTAAACTTTGCATCTCATTAAAGATTTTAGGATTGCATTGTTTGCATTCTTTAAATTTGAAAAATACAAAAAAATAAATCATCTTGCATATCATTTACATCATATTAACTTGCATTTGAAAATTGAAAAAAAAATGTATATCAAATTAGGTGTTTTATTTTATCATTTTATCACATTTTGCACTTGCATTTCACATTGAATTTCACAAAAAAATCAAAGTGAAACTTGCTGTAACCAACCAAAATATGAAAAACACTAAAAATTACTTAAAAATCTATAAAAATTTGTTTCAAAACCCTAATCCAAGACCCATTCTCCCTAGGGAAAATGAGTCCTGGTGATCAGGTCATAATCTAATTTTTTGGGCATTAAAATATTCAGTTCTGCATTTTTGTTTGCTTGTTTTAGATTTCTATTACTGTTTGTAGAGGTTTTGTTTCATTAATTTGATTATATATATCTTAATTTGATAAATTTAGTGCATTATGTGATTTCAAAATTATATTTACAAGAATTCATTTTCATATTGTTTGCATAGTGTAATCAGAAAATTACCTTGTTTTAAATATGAAAAACTGAAAATGGACTAAGTGTTTTAGCAATGTGTGGAAATCCTTGTTCTCCTCGGTTTATGTTTCAAGTTGTGTTTTTGGAAATGATCCTAATACAATTGACTCTATCCATACTCAATCAAATCCTAATGAGTGTCCTCATGAAGTTGACATAATTGGAGAAGATGATTCTAGCATGCATGAGTTCATAAACAATTTCCTTAACAATATCAAGAATAATACATTCTTTTACCCTTCCATGAAACAACCAACACAACTTGAGATGTTTGGTCTTTTACATCCTGAAATTGAGTCACAAGCTAAGCCTAAAATTTCAACAAGTGAATCTAGATCCTCTAATCAAGTGCATACTTATCCATCTTATGTTAACAAGGTGACCAACATTCCTATCAACCTTGAAGAGACTTATGGCCAAGGCTTTAAGATTTTAACTAACCAAGGATGTAACATAACTAATGAGAATGAAATTCATAAATTTTTAGAGCAACTTCCTATTGAACAAACAAAAGGATTGGGATATCAAGATCCTCCTCTAGACATAAGTGTCTTCCTTCCTAAGGAACAACCAATGTCTCATAAGGATGATAAGGGAATCTTAGGTCCTCCTCCTCAACATTTATCTCAAAAAATTGGTGAATCAAGCAAGAAAAAAAATCCTTACAAACTCAAGAAACTCAAATTTCCATGTAATATGTCTAAAAATGAAAGAATCTTACACATACTTCTAAATTAAGGACTCATAACATTACCACCCATTAGAGAAAATCCAAATGCAAATCCTAAGAACATAAACAGGTGTCACTGTCAATATCATAGAACTCTTGGGCATAGTAATGATGAGTGCCATGCTTTAAAAATAATATTTTCAAGAAGTTTGTTATCATAAAAATAATACCTTAAAACATGCTCTTTTTATCTGTCATGTAATAGTTGTAGGATATTAATATTCTCATCAATTGTTAAATGTTTTAATTTATTCATTACAAATCATTATCTTTATTGTAAGGAGCTCATTCTCATCACTTACCTCAGCTCATCCTTTTCCTGCACTTAGTGGGGGCAAGGGGTTAGATAGCCTTGTCCTAGTTTGGCACTTGTTGTTATCCCTTTGGCTAGTTTTCTACCTTCCATATTTACTGATTGAGATTGGGATGCAGATGTCCTACTATAGGTTGAATCACATGTTCCTTAAGTTATTCTTTCGTATTGTTTTATTTTTCATGTTTTTTTATGTGATTGCATGTGTGTAATGTGATCCCCCGTACTATTCTATTTGATGTATCTCTCTCTTCATGTGCATTCCTCTATTTGTACCTACATTCTTCTATATGTCGTAAACATTTTATCTTTTCCTTGTCTTGTGTTTTCCTTTTGGGGATGATGCAAGGTGTCGAGACATTTAGGTCTCTTCCATGTTGACCTGAAATGATTTTTCTTTTTTTTCACTCTCTTTGTGTCATTCTTCTAGTTCTATGAGTCTTTGGGGAAAGATGATATTTCCGAGCTCTATAACAAAATTGTAGCAAAGATATACTGACTACGAATCAATAGATCCCTTATGTATTTTTGGGGGAAACACCTCCCTCCTTTATCATGACGTAGCTTTATTTTAGAAACATATGACTTGGCATAGGGAATTTTTGAAGAAGCTCTCATGTATTAGGAGTAAACAATGGCTACTTTAAAGCAATTGCTCACAACAATGGTGTTAGAAACTGCTTTAAAGTGGGGGCATACATCGATGATATCTTTCGACATTTCTCATGTTTCATGGTGTGATTTTATTTTTTCTTGTGATGCATCCTTTTCTTGGTGGCGTCATTGGGTTTGATGTCCTCCAAGAGTGTGATATTTCTTAGTGTACAAATTTCCTCTTAGTGGTGATGCGACACACTGCATTCCCTAAGTTGCGAAACTTTTATTCTTGACTTGTCCTCTCTTGGATACATTAGGCATGATGATCCCTAAGATGAAGAAATTGTACAATAATGAAGCAATATCACCTTGAGAAAAAACTTATATATATAATGTTCATAAGTGTTTGGCATAACATAGCTTGCTGAACCTGTGAAGCTCAAACCCTAAATAAATGGCCACCTAGCATAACAAACCTTGCTTGCTTGTGGATCCTTGCATTGTGGTGCCTTATTGAAGTTTTAAAGAGGATAGATTTGATATGGTATGGAAGCCTAAAATGATTCTCTCTTTTGCCACCTCCCCTTTTTTTGTTTTGTTTTGTGGTGCCTTACTGAAGTTATTAAAGGGATAGATTTGGTATGGTTAGTATGATGAGAAGCCCAAACAGATGCATGAATTACTCATTGTATGGTGAGAGCCGACACAGAGGCATGGATTTCTCACTAAGCCACTTTATTGGGAGACTCACCTAGTGGACAACCTGAAGTTCTGCTACTTTAGAGTGAGTGAAAATTGATATCTTAGATGTGTTCCACATCGCGTTGGACAATCTAGGCTTGATGTTCTTGGTCTTTGATGTTGTTTATCTTTGTCATGTTGCTTCATACATAAGTGTCTTAAATATCTACTTTAGTGTGAGTTTGACATGGGGCCATACTCTCACTAAAGTGGGGGAAAAATGTAGTGTAGGAAAAGGTATCCCTTTTTCACACTTAGTTTGGAAATAATTAATAATAAAATGAGCCTAACGTTGCCTTAATTTAGTGTTGTAATATGTTTTTCATATTCACATTAAGTTTAGGGACCTTTTAGATTAAATGGACTTAATTGTGCCTTGTTTTTGATGTTGTAAGGTGTACCTTTACACTTTCACATTACTATAGGGATTTATTAATTGATTGAGGTTAATTTTCCTTAATTGGCCCCTTTAATTCAAATCCAAGCCTAATTAAATGCAAATTTTGAGGGATAAAACCTGATAAATTCATAAATGCCATTTCACAAGACTTAACTTTGGAATCTATGTGTGTCCTAGGTAAGTAACCTAGGACCCATTTTCCATAGGGTGAATGGGTCCTCACTTAGATCTAGGACCCTAATTTTACATAATATTTCACCTTGTACGACATGTGTGTTCTAGGTAAGTCACCTAGGACCCATTCGCCCTATGGTGAATGGGTCCTCACTTAGACCTAGGACCCCTCTTTGAAATATTTTTTTGGTGATATTTAAATGATTTCAAATCTATAATTCAATTTCGGCTTGTGATATTTGAATTTTAGGAATTAATCTTAAGATATGTATTTCAATTAGTTTCATTCTAGCAATTTTCAAGTCTTCAAGAATTCTAGCAAGTTTATGAGCAAGTGTGATCAAGAAAATTTCTAAGGCATTCAAGGGAAGATTTTTTAGAAGATTATTGCAGCAATCAAGATTCCATTGTCATATCAAAGATGTATTGCATCATGCATGTTTTTTGAGCTAATATGGTGATGTAGTGTTCAAGATCAATCAAGCATATCAAAGGAATTATTTCACACCAAGTTTCATGATCAAGATATAAATTCATTAAGTCCACTTCATGCTAGTTTGTAGATTTGTTATGACATTGCATTTGTTCATTCATCATTCCTTTCATGCTTTTATTCATTTCAAGGTTTAATTACCAAAATGGGGTTTGACCAAGGCAAACCCCCATTCCCTAAAAAAATAACATTTCTCTCTCTTTGATGTTTCATTACAGGTTTTAGATTGAAGATCCATTGGTGAGCAAGATTGAAGAAAGTTGCAAAGTTGTCAAAGTTGCAAGAAAATTTGTCAAATCACAGAAACTGATCTACAGGTTTTATTTCCAACTTTCTGATAGTGACCATCTAGAATCTAGGAGTGTAGACATAGAATGATAGAACCCATAAATTGATTTTTAGGAGTCCTAGATAGGACCCATTCGCCATAGAGTGAATTAGTCCTCATTGAGGTCTAAGCAAGCATCTTTGGTGATAGGTACACAACATTTTACCCTTTTCAGATCTGTATTTTGATAGTTGGTTCTGTTAGATTTCAGATCTATCTTCTATAGCACAAATTTTGAATGAAATTAGGAGAAATAGGTGCATCACATCTTTCTTCATTTCATTTTGGTGAACACCTACTCTTTTTTTCTATGTTTCAGTACATTACTGCATGTATTAATGCAAGCATTTCCAAAATACAAGAATAGATGATAGTGATATAGAAAAATGTTTATGATAGTATAATAAGGGGATCAACAAGGGTTTTAAAATATCTTACATGATTTTTACTTGGCTTAAACATATGTTATGTGACTTTCCAACCTCTATTATGACAACACTTCCCAAAATATTCTTCGATGCGACAATGGCGTGTATTGGGTTTCTCACAATGGATTTAAAGTTCTCTAAGATCTATCATGCCTTGCATCAACCAATTGTGTGATATTATGAGAAAAAAACCACAAAAATAGCATACGACCAACTTGAACATGGGCTTGCAAAGACTTTACAAATTTGAAAACACTACGAACATTGTCTTGGATTTTGATGAGTTTACCTCAAGGGTTTCAATGCTCATTGACCATGTGGAGTTCTAATAGTGTCACAACTTAGACTTTATGTACTTCATGACTATCCAAAACATGTCTAAATATCTATCACATATTTGATATTGAAGACCCTCATTACAGATCTGAACTACAAGACAAGTTCAATGAGGGTTTAACAAGGCTTCTCATTGAGTCTATCAAATTCCAACAACAACAAGGTTTAAGAAATGACCTTGTTATGATACCGAGAGACACCTCTAGCATAAAATTTCTAAAATGATAAAAAATGATATGTTGATGTTTTCTTTACAACCCTAAATTGACACAAGGACTTTCTATCTATTATAAAGGCCTCCCTTTCCTACTCTCCATTGAGTAAAAATTTTGCAACTCCTCATAAGAACTTTCTCCTTGCACGCACAATAGAAGGTCTCATCAAAAGCATCCAAAAATGAAGATTATATGCATTCTTTTATAACAATGATGATGATTCAAGGGTTTCAACATGATAGGCTTGCCTCTTTACAACAATGTTTTCTCGCATAAATACCCTTGCATGCACTTGTGTGGTCTTATTTTAGGTACCAAAAAACCATTCCTACATGCCTTATGCTCATGATGAATGAATCTATACGTGAAACTACTTTGAAAAATGACCCTTACGATGCTAAAACTTGAAAATAACAGTGAATATGTAACAAAGAAGGCTTTCTCCTTGTTGAAATTAATAACAAGGGTCAAAATCTCCATTAATTCTTTTCATTTTGATTTGCAACAGTCCTAGTTTCCTATGAAATCTTTCAAAACCATGCAAATAAATCTGAAGTGATAGAAACCATAGAAACATCAATCTATTCTAATGAAACTCAAAATCCTTTTGGAACATGAACTCCCTCTTTTTACATGTACAATTTTTTTTCAAGATAATAAGTGTTGAATGCACAAGACAACTGAGAGCGGGGGGGTAAATCAGTTGTTCATTAAAGCATCAAAACCCTCATTAATATTAAGAT
The DNA here is from genome assembly GCA_007258455.2 of Sequoia sempervirens. Lineage (NCBI taxonomy): Eukaryota > Viridiplantae > Streptophyta > Pinopsida > Cupressales > Cupressaceae > Sequoia > Sequoia sempervirens. The sequence goes on from VDFB02116110.1 coordinate 90,885, forward strand.
CCACATCAACTTTAACAACCTTTAATCTGTTAGAATGATGTAGCATAAATAATAGAAAATAAAACACATCAACACCATGCACAATAGAACACCAGATTTATGTGGAAAACCTAATAAGGAAAAAACCACAATGAGGACTTGCTCATAGTATAAAGTAATTGCAACATCAAATACAATAGGATCATTGCTAGAGGGCTCACTACCCAAAAGAAAGAAGGGCTCATTTCCAGATTATAGAAAAGAAGAAAGAAGAAATTTATAGTGAGAAATCCATCTCAATGCAATAAAAAATTCCACCATAGCATCACTAACACATTCAAAACCTTTCTAAAGATTGTAGACACCTTCTGCTCACTACTTCAAGTAGTCTAACTCATTAAATCTCACACTGCACTTCAGAAATTCACACCTCACACCTTTGCAATTTGCATCACACTCACTACACACAAATCTTTATCAAATCAACACTCATTTATACCATCCTCAACCTTGAAAACAATTGAAAAGGTTGGCTATGTACCTCAACCATGAAAATTCAAATTAGGTCGGCACTAAAAAATTCCCACGGTGGAAAGAAATGAAGGTGGACCACATCACATCTTAACTCAAACCTAAATCCACTCATACATGCCACACCACACTTCCGCAATCACTAAAGAAAATCCACAATTAGCGTAAACACTTGAGGATGACCAAACCTATGTAAAAACCATTAAGAAATTATGTACACACTTCCTTTATTCTTGGGACAACTCACATAAAACAAAAATCACTTGAACACAATCTAGAATATTCCACAAAAACCCTAAAATCCAACAAATTCCTTGCTACAAATTGTACCTGAGGAACAAACTCATCCTATACACCCATATAATCTTCCATACACTATAACTCAAGAAATCAACTTGCAGAGCACCAAACCATGAAAAAATTCAACCAAACGTAGATATGAACCTTATCAGCACACTTCCAGAACCGCAAGACTAGAAAACAACCGATAGAGAAATGCAGAGCAAAACCATTTCTCCTAGACAACACTATAATACATAGTTCACCCATTGGTGAACACAACTTTCTCTGCATAATGATCTAGACCAAGAAACTATGCATATAAAACCTATGAACAACTCTTATCAACATATCTAAACCACACAAGCAGATCTTTAGCACAAAATAAATGCGGAGTTACAAATATTGATACATGTATAATTTCTCATCACATGAGCTACAAATATTGTCGATGTGATTATTATTGGATGGGTTGGGATTTTGGAGAGGAAGCTCTTGAGTTAGCTTGATAGGTGATGGAGGATATGATGGTGGAAGAGGTCTGGATGGTGTAGGATTAGCCTTATGATGGGATTCTTAGCTTTGTTTTCACGTTGGAGTTGAACATTATTTTTATGCTTCTTAGGAGATCATTGACTAATGTGCTTCTATTGAATGGATTTGTAGATTGGGATGTTTGTTAGAAAAGTGTGTCAAGTAATTTGACAAGCGAACTTAGGGAAATTTGATGTTGTAGATTTTGATCTTGATGGTGATTTTAAAACCCTTGATGTTGTTGCAAAACTACTTGATATTGTTGTGACCCTTGATAAGAGTGATTTTGATATGGATGTTGAGGTTTTTGATTTTGATGTGGTATTTTACTTTGTTGAGGCATGAACGAATCCATCCCATAATTCACTATGTGAGGATTTGACATGTTTGTGTTTGGGATGTATTTATTTGGAAATATGATGTTGGATTGAAGAAGATTCATGCTTTGATCATAGACTTGTATGTTTTGACCTTGATTGAAATCTGCCATGTGAAAAGATGCTCCAAAACTTTGATCAGGGGAATCATAGTTGATATATCATTAAAATTTGTAGGATATTATGACCCTATGTAGTGGTTGTATGGAAGTGAGCTTGGATAATTAAGTGGCATTGACATGATTTTCCGATTTCAAGATTGATTTTGCAAAGACCTTTAGATGGCCTTTGATCAATGTTTGAACGATAAAAGAATGTGTCACCTTAGGAGATGTTTTTTCATGAATGACCTTGGTGAAATGATAAATGATTACCTCAAATTTTGATAATGATAACACTTTGATTAATTTTGGATAAATTATGAATGATAAATATGGATGAGTGAAGGATGTGAAACTTTTGATTTTGATAATGTTTTGAGACTTGATTTTTTTATTTTTTGGATGTTGAAAATGTTGATAATAATGAACTTGCAAACCTTAAGAATAGACTTATGACTTCAAGGTAAATTTATCCAAAATTATGATCAATCCAACCAAACTTGAAAATAGATTGTTTTCAAGTATAAAATTAAACTAGTTGAGAGGATTAAAGATTCAAGTCTTAATGATTATTTGTCAAAATTGTCAAGTTGTTTGTTTGGAGATGAAATGTTTTTGATGATGGTTTGATGGATAAGTTGGTGGATAGTAGATTGATTTTTTATTTTTTAAATGTTTTTGGAAAAGTTTAAAACTTTTGGATGAATATAAGACTAGCATGAATTTTAATCTATGTTTTTGGGTTTTTTGATGAAATTTGGGATGAATGCAAAGACATTTTGGAATTTTGACTTTGGATCCTAGAATGTGACTACCTAGAATTTTTTTTAGTTTTAGACTAACACAACCAAGTGAAAGATCCTAAAACCTCAAGATGATGATGATTGTTTGATAGAAAAAATGATTCCACAACTAGACTTATGAGTTAGGTTTTAGATTTTATTGGTGAGGTTAGATTTGTAAAAGGATGAGGTTTTTGATGATTTTCCTACATGCTAACTCTAGACTTTGACCTTATGAATTTTTCTTTGGTTTAAAAAACTTTCAAATTTTGAAGACAATTTTTTTTGGACTTATGATGATGACCCTAGAATGACGCTAAAATGATACTAAGTTTAACCTAGGAAATATAAAGACGCTAAAAAATGTAGTAAACAATGAATGTCTTGGTTTCAATTATTTTTGTCTAAGGAAAAAAATGACTAACAAAGATGTGATGTAATACCTAGTGACTACGTCACACTAGCCAATGGATGCATCACATTGTCTCTGCAATGTAGATACCCAATTGCGATGCACAAGCTGCCAATTATGGTGCAATAGTTTAGGCACACAAAACAATATCTAGGGATCCTAATTTTCTTGGTTTTTAAAATTTTAATTATGAATCAATGATTGAAGACACAAAAAATGATCGTTTTACAAAGTGATTACTAGATTTTAGCGTGTTAATTTTGGTATCCAAAGATTTTGATCTCATGGTAAGTTTGTTTGCAAGTTTTCTTCTATAAAAATCGCTAGGCCTTGGTTCACAAACAATAAAAACAAGCACAACCTAGCTAGTAGTAATAGGGTTTGTCTAATAAAGTTGGGCTTACCTCACCCTAAGAGAGTGATGTAATTCATGAATGAGGAGTAGATGAAGCTAGAGTATGCCAAGCTCATGTACCACCTTGATACCTCTCAACTTGAAAGGAGTAACTCCAAATAGGGAACCTTGCCACCTTAACCAAGAACCAAACATGGTAAGTAACTGCTTGAGATGATGCTATCCCAATGCACCAATAATAGAAGATGACCAGATAGGTGTTAGGATTTTAAAACAAGAGGTTTCTAGTGAATCAATGAGCACCAAAGGTATACTTCATATGTGAGACACTAAAGTCTCTAGTCAACCTACGTGTGTTCTATACACCCACATCAAAATTAAAACACAAGGTATAACATCCCCAGATAATGCTATGAACTTTCACCTTCTCACCTTTGATATAGCCCTCCTGAACATGTGCTTTGAGGTTGACCCCTTGAGTTCTCTGTTAGGATGTGTCTCAAAGGTAGGTCTCCTACTAAAAAAAAGTGAAGTTTGATGTGCAATTTCTCATCACCTAGGATCGCATAGGTGCGCAAGGGGAGAGGATACTATGCAAAAACCTCTTCGTGCAAGCGCATAAAACATGAAAATTAAGTGGTTCTTTTTAAGGCCCCAATGAGATATGCAATTTTTTTGTTATTTTTAACACAAAAAAAGTGGCATGTGCTGGCATACTATAAATTTTAACTGAGAAAGTAACGGTGATTTGTTTTTGTTCTTTTCAGATGCACCAAAACAAAAGTGGAAGATCGTTGTTCATTTTAAATCCCAAATTCAAAATATGAGCCATTCACATCCCTTTTAAAACATCCAAATCAAAGTGTGAGTTTTCTTTGTTAATTTTAAACCTAAATGAAATTTGCAAGCTGTATTGTTCATTTTAAAAAACCAAAGGAAAATGGCTTCTTTTTAGAACACCAAAAATAAGTGTGAGGTTTTTTCTTTTTAAAGCACTAAAAAACTTTTGTAATTTGTTCTCCCAATGTCACAAACTTCAAATCAGACACTAGTAACCTGAAAAATCCTTAATCTACTAAAATAAACTTGAAAAAATTGATAAATTTTACCTTTCTTGATTCTTAGTCAGATGTGGTTCAAATTTTGGGTTTTCTTCGGTTTTAACAATTATAAAAAAAATCTGAAATAGCAACAACTTTACCAAATCTCTATCAAATTTGAAATCGTAAAAAAAGTTGAGATCTACAAAACCCAAAAACCTTTTTGCAAAAGTCAGCGCATAGAATTTCTTAGAGATGAAAGAACAATATTAATTTTTAGAGATTAACAACATAATTTTAAAAAAGTAGCAAAACTAAAATCAAAATAACTTTCTTATTTCTACATGAAATTAAAATCGTAAAATGTTCCAGAAAGGTAAGAGTAAGGTATACAAAACCCAAAACCCATTTTATAAACTTCAATGATTCCATTTTTTTATGGTTGAAATTTTTTGATGGGTTTTAAGTGATTTCCTGGCTGTAACTGCAAAATTCCTTAAAACACTTAGAAGATTAAATGTTCATGTCAGGTTCACCAAATGTAATATCAGAAAAATGAGGTTTTAATAAACATTAAGCATGAATATATTCGAAGCAACCACCAAACTATGAATTCAATATTTAAACTTAAATCAAATCTTTCAATGAAGAACAAATGCAACATAGAAAAATAACCAAATGATACAATTTTACCTTCCTTTCTATGCTACCTTTGAATCACCTTCATTGTTTCTTTACATTTGTATCCTTGAATATTGCTCTCAGATTTTGTATGTTAAACATTGCTTCAAGCTTCAAATAAGTTGTTGAATGATAAAGGATGTCAAATATCAAGAATTTATGGTTAGCCAAAAATGTGAGAAGAAGGCTTCTTTTATAGAAATGCTTATTTCAGATGAATGATTTGGATGTAAAGATCAAAGATCAAGATCAATGATCAATGTCTGCTAAGAGGAAACAAATTGAGTAGTTAATTGATCTGATTAATCCAATCAAGGGAATTGATTAGATAATCAGTGGAAATTTGATATATTAATTAGTGGGATTGGGATAATTAGAGGAAATGGATAATTAATTAGTGGGATTGGAATAATTGGTGGAAATAGATATATTAATTAGTGGGATTAGAATAATCAGTGGAAATGATTGATCAATCAACAAATTAGATTGAGTAATTAGTGGATGTGATTTGATCAATCAAAATGTGTGAGGATAATTAGTTAATTAATTAATCTTGAGGGGAATGTGCAAACAGAGATTGAATTAATAAACAAAAGTTTATTTATTAATAGATCAAGTTGAGTGAATATTCGAGAATTGAATATATTTAATGTAATTACTTAATTTAGAAGAAGTGTGAATGTGAGAGATTAAATAATTAAAGTAATTATTTAATTTAGAGGTGGGAGAATAGATTAATAAATAATTAAAGACAATTATTTAATTTATGCATGATGGAAAAGGTCAATTAAATAATTAAAAATAATCATTTAATTTATGCATGATGGTGAATGTTTAATTAAATAATTATCGGTAATTACTTAATTAGAATAGAGGAATAAGTGAAGTTAGCGATATTATTAAATAATTACTATTTATTTAATTAATTAGGAGGAACGAGGTTAAACGATCCCTTTATTAAATAAATATGATTTATTTAGAATCCATTCTCCATTCTCTTTTCTCTGTTTTCTTATCATCCTGATGATGGATCATGGAGAATGATCCGAAACATTGATGAGAAAAAACTCACACACAATTTTAATCACGAAACATCTGCTCTAATGATTTATTTAATTAATTGGGAGAATAATGTTAAATTAGGACTTTATTAAATAAATATGATTTATTTAATTAGTCAGAAATGATGATTGAGGATGAATTAATTAAATGATGTTAAATTACTTAATTAATAGTGGAATATGAGAAATGATAATAATTAAATAATAATGTATTATTTAATCATTTAAGTGAAGAAGGGTGAGAGTTAGTCAAAAAGTGTTCACAAGTCAGGATAATTTAGGGTATCTATAAACACTAAAGTGGATGCAAAAATGTAGGTGAAATTGCAAGGGGTGTAATTTTACGACACTACAGTCTTTATGGTTTCATCATTATTAGCACATGAACTACTTCTTTATGAGGGGTTTCATATTCACATCTTCTCTCCTTTTTGGGGATATCTATTGTACTTATATGATAAAAGTAGTCATTGGGGGTCATATTGAGTTATTATTTCCTTCTTTCACTAGTACATATTTATTTCTTTTTCTCTCTCTTAGAGAGGATATTTTTCTTTGTGATTTTATCTTTTTCTTTGGTTATGAGAGATTCATCTATTTTTCACATGGGTATCTCATTAGTCCTTGTAGGTAGGATTCATCCATGCATTAATCATTAGTTTTTTAGCTTCTCCATAAGTTATAGTTAAAGGGGGTATTAGAGTAAAATAATAATATCACCTAATTAATTAATTAATCATGAATTTATTAATTAGGTCCCCTTTTACTTTATCACACTTAAGCTAAATTTATGAGTGCTTTTCCATTTTTAGGTCACATAATTTTTATTCTTGTAGCATAGGATGATGACACTTGTCATGATCTAATTTAATCCTCACCTAGTTTACCTTTTTACTTTTGTAAGCATTGTTTTCCATTTTTAGGTCACATAATTTTTGTTCTCATAGCATACGATGATGACACTTGTCATGATCTAATTTAATCCTCACCTAGTTTATCTTTTTACTTTTATAAGCATTGTACATGTAATCACCCATCATCTAATCCATTTTTCAATACAAAATGTTATGCCATTTTGATAATTTTCTAAGATAAAATTTTGATGATTTGGCTAAACACAAACTAAAACATGTTGATAAAATGAATACTAAAATGAGTGCATTAAACAAAGTACAAATTATAAAGTAGACAACTTTAGACTCAACAAGTTCACATAAAAGGATCATCAATCGATTGACTTCATGTTATAGTCCATATACTTCCTTTGTTTAGAAACTATAAGCTATCAAAATCATAAACAAAAACTCTAACTAGAACTTCAAAAACCTACAAAACATAGATAAAACCCAAAGAAAATAGAAAAATATTTTTTATGCAATACAATTTTGCTAAACCCTTGAAATGTCTTGTATTAAACAAATTTTTATTGAATATAATAAGAAGTGTGGATTATAACTTCTACTTTATTTTTATGAATTTTAATTGTCATGCCCGTATCCATATACACTTTGCTGCAGCCCCAATTTTTATTTTTTGGTTTAGAGGCCACGAAATGCTCAAAAATATAATCAACAACCTTAAATAGAAGTTGGTAAGGACCAAGAAGCTTTTGAGACATGATCTTTTAGAGCTACCAATCTCTAATAAGCTTAATATTTTTTGGAGTAGACATATATACACCATTTTTATCAACAATATATCTACAGTAGTTGTTTCTATCCATTCTAAAACACCACTTATTTATATTAACATATAATTCATGATGTAGGTGCTCTTCCCAAATCGTATTAAAGATGTGGAAAAAATTATTAAAAATAAAAAAATTATTGAATTAATTCAATTTTGAAACATTTATTTCTTGACCTGTTATCACTCCAAGGTTATTACACAAAATACAAAATTTGTAACTAAATTATAAATTTAATGAATTTTAGTTAAGTCATTATTCCACAATCCAAATTTTAATTAAAAATATTAAAAAATATATTTAAAAAATATTAAAATCTAAAAAAAACCACCCAAATAACTTGAGATGTTTTCAATGTTATTAAATGACATATATATATGTTCTTCGATATTTCTAAAAAAAATGAAGAAAGCCTAGAAAATATAAAGCTAATTAGACAAGACATATGGAATATAAATGTAGAGGCTTTAAAATACTATAGATCTTGTCAATTGTGAGGATTACATTATTGAATTTTCTTCGATAAAAAACTTTATGATTTATGAAAAATTAGTCTTTGTAAATGTTACCCAATTTTCACCTACGGGCTCAATCGGGGGAAATTATGTTTTAAATTTGGCACGTGGATTAAATGTGGCTTCCATAAGGGTTGAGCCCAGCATGCAAGTGTTCGGTTTTCATTGGGAAGGTCTTCATCTAATGCTATTTTACAAGGAAGTCTATTGGAAAGCTTGCCTCAGTCAGATTTGGCATAAAACTCCTAAGGAAGAAAGTCACTGAGACCAGCTGGATGTCTTACTGACTGGCAGTATGGTTCTATTCATTTGAAATACACCAGTTGCCTAGACATTTCAGTCGCCAGGAGTTTTTATGTATCTCTCCACTTGGAAAGAAGTCACACCGACCCTTGTGCACAAGGCTAGTGTCACCGAAAGAAGGGTGTCATCAGGGAGAGGTCCTGCTAATAGATGGAAGTCTCGACGAAAGGTTATGGTCTCAGTGTAACCTCTTGCCGACCAAGCGAGGTCCCACCGAAACGGAATGCCTTCGGTGTAATGATAGGGTTGCTTGGGGAGAAGTCTTCCCGACTCTCTGGAGTCTCGCTGAAAGGGTGGGGGCTTCGCTGTAACATCTTGTTGACCGGGGAGAGTCTCGCCGACATGGAATGATATCGGTATAACATCTGGCCGACTGGATGGAGTCTCCCTGAAATAAAATGGTCTCACTGAAGGAAGTTGAGCTCAACATGATATCTCGCCAATGATGGTATGTCTCACCAAAGGTCTTATGGCTTCGCTACGATATCTTGCCGACTAAGAGAGTCTTGCCGATAGCAATGGACTTGCCAATGGAAAAGGGATATTGGTATGACTCTTAGCGCCTGCTATGACCTCTTGTCGAATGCGATGGTCTCAGCGATAGAAAGGGATATCGATATAACTCTTGCTACTCGCCATGATGTCTGGCCGATAGCGGTAGTTTGGGCGACAACTTTATGTTGTGGTATAAATCTTGCACACTCGCCATGACCTCTGGTCGATAACAATTGTCTTGCCGATGGTTTTTTGTGATATCGATGACTTTTTTATTCGATATGAGGTCTCACCGACAGTTGTATGCTATGTCGATGCTGCTATAGGGTATAATCGCATCGGGGAGACACGACTAGTGTCTCACCGACATGTGATTCTATCTGAAGAATCTTTTGACTCCTTGGAAATCCTACGTGGAGCGTGTTCAACCAATCAGAGGGAACTAAAGGCGAACTAGTGGCAGTTTGACTGATTGACTACCCCTGTGAAGAAGATCAACAGAATGTGCATGGCATGGGTCAACTCGGTGAAGCAATGGTGTTTGGATCTAATAGTGGAGGTTGGATGCTGCTTCTCGAAGATGGTCAACTTGCAGAAAGATCTTGAGCATAGGAAAGCTGAAAGGAAGAAAAGGCCACAAGTCTCAGTGATAGCTGGGATCTCTGCTGGCAGAAGGTAGATCGATATTAATGGCTATACTCCAGGGAATTCAAAGCGGCTCTTATGGAAGTTCGAGGGTGGACACGGAGGCCAGAAGTTAATGCTGTGGTTGTAAAAGATCTGAAGACTTCTCTTGAGGGCGATCCTTCACCGACATGGACATCGGGGATACATATTTAATGCAGAAGTAACTTGATTCAAAAGATCTAAGGGCAGATCTTCCTGGAGGCTGATATTTTTGAAAATCCCTAAAGGAGGGGCCGACACATTTTTTGGGAAGGGTTTTTTTGGTTGTATATATGGCATTTTTTGCCTCTTTGTAAAGGGGAGTTCAAGAAAAGAGATTGCGGAAAAAAACATTATTCAGCCTTTGTAACTCATGATATTTTGAGGACTTCCTCACAGTTATTTTCTGATAATTCAAGAGCTTTTGGTACCTACTTTGGAGTTTGCTTTTGTATGCTTTTATCCTATTTTCAATTTGATGTTTCATGCTGAGATTTATTTTAATCCTACATGTTATGTCTTGAGATGGTGTCTGAAGCGAAGATCTTGCAGTTGAAAAGATTATAGATTGTGAAATTTTATATAGTTTAGGCTTGATTAGTTGTGAGAATTTTATATTTTCCTACTAAGTTCTAAGAGTCTAGAACTAATTTAATACCTATCTATAAGGCACTTTTATGTAGTGGCTCATATACCAAAGTTGTGTCCTATGCACTTAGTGTTGTCAGATTTTCATTGTGGTGTGTTGTTTAAACAAGATATCAACATATTTCTAGTGTATCACCTTAAAAGTTTTTTTAAAAGTTTTTAGTTGTTTATTGTTTAAGCTTTCTTCTTACACATTTTCCATTTCAAGTTTAAGTGTGTTTAAATGTTTATCTGAATAGGAGCCAGCCTAGAACCCGGAGGTTTCACTTCATTCCAACAGTCCCACATAGAAGTGAATCCAATGTTTCTCCAAGATTGCTGAAACTTGTATAGTTCGGTTTAGGGTGCAAATTTTGAGAGATAACAATTTTGGCACGCCTGCTGGGACAGAGTCATAATTAAAATTCTTAAGTCTTGTTGTTTTGATGTGATGACAGTGAGCTAATAGTCTTTTAGAGGCTGTTTCTTAAGCATATCTGGCGACTCTACTGGGGAGAAAAGGATCAATGTGTTTGTTTATATGAGAAAAATAGAAACTAGAAGTTCAAAATCTGTAGAGTTTTTGCATTTATCTCCTCCAAGAAGAAAAGGGAGAACTCTTAGAAGGACTATTCCTTCCCCTAGAGTTCAGTCAACACCACCTGGTGTTAGTGACAAGGCATTGTTTTCATACGGAAGGAGAAGAAGAAGAGACCCTCTAGCTAGGCATTCAACATCTCCTGCTCTTAGAACATAACCTTCCGTCTCCTCATTTGGGGCTTTCAAGTGTTTAACAAGTAGTACTTCTGCTGCGCAAATAATTATCAACCAAGTTCAAGTTCAGTACCAATCAGTTCAAGCTCTGCTTCAACAAGCATACCAACACATTCCAGCTCAATGGCAACACCAAGAGCCTTTACTTTCGTACCGTTCAACTGGGGTAGTCCCCTTAATCTAGCACAACATGATGACATTCCATTAGCAGCGTTAAAAGGGTTACCAGAGTTTACTAGAGAAGGACAAGTAACACCTTTTGAACATATCAGAGATGTGGCATCATTGTGCAATGTGCATCATGTGACACAAAAAAATGTAGTTGTGAGATTGCTGGCTGCATCTTTCAAGAAGAAGGCGTTGGAATGGTTTAGAAGCTTGTACAGTGGGTTCTATAAGAACATGGATGAGCTTGGTGACGAATTTACCAAATTTTTTAAGGAAAAATCTGATCACCTATCTTTGGTAGAGCAGTTAACAACCATTAAAAGAGCCCCACAAGAATAAATAATGAATTTCAATATCCGATTTCAAAAGACTTGGAACAAAATACCTACTACGGTAAGGCCTTCTGCTGATTATGCATTTTTGTACTATTTGAAAAGTTTAAATAGTGATATCTCAGTCATGATACAGTCCATGGGGGGTATTTCTTTACCTCAGGCTTATAGTATAGCTATTAAGGTAGAAAATAACCTCATTGAAGCAGGAAAGATAGCACCTAGGCCACCTATGCCCTACTTCCTTGAAATTCAATCAAATATGCCATTGCAAATGCCATCTTTAGCCCCTTTACTTGCTGTTCTAGCATTACCCATTGCTGTGAGTCAGGGAGTGTCAACTGTAGGACCATCAAGTGAATTGCAAGAGATTAAGTCTAGTCAGCAGAAGATAGAAAGTATTTTATAGACTATGGGAAATGAGTTGATCAGCATGAAGAAACAGTATCAAGGGGCAAGGCCAAATTTTCAACAGTAGAACCAACAACAAGGTCAAAATGCAAGTCAGTCTTATCAAAACCAAGGATATCAGTATCAACAAAATAGGCAACCCTATCAAGGTGCTTATCAAAGGAAAAATGTTAATCAAAGACCATTCCAATCTTATAATCCAAATCCTCTTAATGCTGTAAATCCAGTGAAAGATATGGTTCCAACTCAGATTAACTTTGTGACAAAAAATGAATGGTGTTATTCATGTAATCAAGCATATAACCCAGCCTCATGCTCAAATGGGGTAGTTAATTAGGCACTTATGGTCCAAAATGCTGTCAGTCCACAACTAGATGCACCTGCTAATATACCTGAACAACAATCAGATATACATTCTAATGAGACTACATTTTTAAATTGGCAAAGTGAAGAGTTCTATGGTGTGAATGGTGATTCAACAATTGCAGCCAATACACGAGCTAAGAAGAGAGCTCTAGAGGTGGAGCAATCAACTGATAAAAATAAGGGGCCTACAATTGTAGAAGCATCATCCACACCTATTCCAAATGTACCAAAGAAAACTACTGTATTACCAATTAATAAGCAACCTCACAAGAATATAGAACTGACTGCTACTAAAGTACATCAAAAGGTACCTTTAACTGTACCTTAAAACATTGTGGACAATATGAAGAAGATGAACATGAATATGACCATGTGGGACTCCTTAAGCATTCCTAGATAGGCTGATCTACTTAAAAAAGCATTATTCGAAGATGCAAATCCTAAACAAGTTGCGACTGATTCCCAAAAGGTCATGATGGCTAATGATGATCAAGGGAAAGTTGCTCATCCCAGTAACAAAGAGAAATATACGATTCAAGGTAAGAACATGAAACCTCCTTTGTTCTATGTTTCATTGATTATTGGAAAAAAATTATTGCACAATTGTATGGTAGATAGTGGCGCTACCTGTTCTGTGATGCCCAAGCAAGTAGCTGATCAGTTAGGTTTAAAGTATGAACCTTTAGAGAAAGAAGTAGTCCAACTAGATGGCTCATCTATTAATATAGTGGGTCTTATCAAAGATGGTAGCTTAACACTGCATGCCTGCCCTAATTTTTCAATTTCCCAAGACATTTATGTAGCAGATTTGCCTCCGTATTTTGGGTTATGTTTGTCAAGGGAGTTCATGGCTAAAATAGGGGGATACCTTTCATGTGAGTGGTCTCACATGCTGTTCCATACTAGGTATGGAACTAAAGTAACCATTAAGTTTGAGCTACTTGCAAAAAACAATATAGAACCCTATATACCTAGTGCAATAAATGCCAATTACATAGTTTTTGAACAAGATGAGCATGCTGCTATCTCCGATCCTTGTACTGCTATTGATGATATTCCTAATATACTTTTAGATGAGTGGGTGACAGGCCAAACTTCTAGTGTTGAAAGTGACTTGGTGTCAGATACTGGTATGGGTAATTATATGTTTCAAGAAGCTAACATAGTGATGCCTAACCTTGTTAAAAAGTTAGAGAATGATTGTGATCAGGAAGGCAGAGTTTGGGAAATATATTTTGACGGCTCAAGGAGCAGGCATGGTGCTGGTGGGGGTGCATTATTGGTTTCCCCAACAGATGAAAGATATTATGCAATTTTTAGATTTGCATTTTCATGCCCTAATAACACAACATAATATGAAGGTCTTATTCAAGGGCTGGAATGGGCGAGGAAACATGGAATTACATGTTTAAAGGTGCATGGGGATAGTGAATTGATAGTAAATCAGGTTAGAGGTCTGAATGCTATTAAAAATGATGTTCTTAAATTGTATAAGCATAGGGTTTGGGACCTCATAGAGGATTTTGAAGCTTTCAATATCATTTCAATTCCAAGAAATTAGAATCAACATGCTGACAGGTTAGTAGCTGTGGGGGCTCAGTTTGACATTCCGAACAGTGTAAGGAAGGAATGTAATCGGCAACACATCAAGGTTATTATCAGGCCTTCAGTGCCTGATAACAATGTTAACTGGCAGGTCTTTGAGAGTGATGAGAAAATTCTATAATTTCTGCTTGAAGAGGATGTGTTTGCAACATCAAATCAGGATAAAATCAAACAGCAGTATGGAGACCAGGTACTGCAATTAAAGAACAACAAGTTGCCTAAGGGTTTGGTTACCTTGGAAAGTATTTTCAAATTTGATGATTAGGCTAAAAGCAATAAAGCCAATTTACTAGTTCAGAAAAATCATTATGAGGACTTAGAAATTGCACCCAAGAGAAGCCTCAAGATAGGAAAAATAAACACTGCTGCTAAAAAGCAATCTTTTATGTAGTTATTCCAAGAATTCATTGACATATTCGCCTAGGAGTATGGAGATTTGAAGGGATTTGATCCACGTCTTGCACGACATATGATAGAATTAGAGCCAACAGCCAAACCCATAAGGCAGAAACAGAGGCCGATTAATCCCAAATTGGAGCCATTAATGCAGAAAGAAGTTTTCAGACTTATAGAAAGTGGGATTATCTTTCCCATCAAGCATACTAGCTAGGTTGCAAATCTAGTTCCCGTTAGGAAGAAAAATGGAGAGCTCAGATTATGCATAGACTTCAGAGATTTGAATAGAGATTCTTTAAAGGACAGGAACCCTCTTCCATCTATGGAGCAAATTCTCCAATGTGTTTCAGGTTCTGAACATTTTTCTTTATTATATGGATATTCTGGTTATAACCAAATTTTGGTAAAAGAAGAAGATCAATTTAAAACTACATTCACCACAAAGTGGGGCACAATGGCATATAGGAAAATGCCATTTGGTTTGTCTAACATTGGAGCAACCTTCCAAAAGGCTATAGACATGGCCTTTAGCAACTTGATGTATAAGTTTGTTTTAGTATACCTTGATGACATCACTATCTATTCCAAGAAGACAACATATCACATTGACCATTTGAGGTAGATTTTTGAATGTTGTCGGGAGTTTGGCATATCATTGAATCCCAAGAAATGTTCTTTCTCTATTCATGAAGGAAAGCTTCTTGGGTATGTAGTATTTAGGAAGGGAATCACTGTGGATCCTGAAAGAGTTGCAACAATCTTTGAGCTGCCTTTACCTCAGCATAAGAAAGGACTTTAGAGTTTCATAGGTCGTATTAATTTTGTCAAAAGGTTCCTGCCTGATATAGTAGCCTTGTTAAAACCCCTTACAACTATGTTAAAAAAGAATGCAGAGTTTAAATGGACCCAAGAAGAAAAGGATAGTTTTTAGCTAATCAAGGAGACGTTAGCTTCAGCTCGAACATTAGTTAACCCAGATTTCAACAAGGATTTTACCTTGTATGCTTTTGGTAGTTTTGATGTAATTTTTGCAATTTTGGTGCAGAAAAATGTAGAAGGGTTGGAGCAGCCCATTGTTTTTTTCAGCAAGGGTCTGGAAGACTATGAGCAGAAGTATACCTTCATAGAAAAACACGTGCTAGCTATTGTGAGAAGTTTGAAGAAATTTAGACATCTGCTGTCTCATAACAAAATTCATCTACAAGTGGCACATTCCAATGTGAAATAATCTTTACTTAGCAAATATCTAAATGAAAAAGAGGCTGGATGGATCACAAGAGTTATGGAGTATGATGTGGATATTCAGGTCACCAAGTTGGTGAGGGGAAAAGGTTTATGCCAGCAGCTGGCTAACGAAGACATTTCAACAGTGGAGGTGAACGAAACTCAATTTTAGTTAATGTTGGGACAACAGATAATGAAACTACCAGCTGGTTGCAGAAGATGTCACATTTCTTGAGAACTAGGGAATGTCTACCTAATCTGAATAGAACAAAGAGGAGGTACTATCGACTTTAGTCTATTCCTTTTGTCTTGATTGATGATGTGTTATATAGGAAAGATCACAGTGGAGTACTGCTCAGGTGTGTTGATAATGATCAAGTGTATTAGATATTACATGAGTTCCATGACAGACCTTCTGGAGGTCATTATGCTGTAAGGACAACAACATATAAAATTTTAAGAGTAGACTATTATTGGCCTAATTTGTTTAAGGATGCACATAATTATGTCAGGAGATGTTCCAAATGTGTCTTGTTTTCAGGCAAAGAAAAGCTTGCTGCCTTGCCATTGCAACCAATTCAGATAGAGCAGCCGTTTATGAAGTGGGGAATTGACTTCATAGGGGCAATTAATCCACCCTCAAGTGTAGGCCATCGGTGGATTATCACAGAACAAACTATTTTACATGATGGATAGAAGCTTTGCCTCTGAAGGAAGCTAATGAAACAACAGTGCTGAATTTTTATGAAGACGTTATTTGTAGATTTGGAGTCCCAGATTCTATAATTTCTGACAATTCCCTGGAATTTGTTGGTTTGAAGGTTGCTGATTGGGCGTTGAAAAATGGCATTTAATTGAACACAAGCTCCAACTATTATCCTCAGGGCAATGGACTTGCATAGTCCACTAACAAAAATCTGATTAACATTATCAAAAGGACACTTCAAAACAATTAGAGGGATTGGCATGCCAAGCTAAAGACTGCTCTTTGGGCAGATATAATTACCCCTAAGAAGGTGATTGGGAACTCACCTTAAATGTTGGTGTACGGTAAAGAAGCAAAATTACCTATTTCTACTGAGTTACTTGCCTTGGACATTGCTAGTCAGCTGGTCCTGTTTGAACAGATTGATCCACTTGCCTTGAGATATATTTAGCTGATGGAGTTTGAAGAAACTAGAAAAAGGCTATGAAGAACATGGAACGTCAGAAAATCCTGATTAAAAGAACATTTGATAAGAAAACTAGATCAAGAGATTTCACGGTCGAAGATCTTGTGCTGAAATGGGATGTTCTAAAAAGTAGGCTGGACCATCACACCAAGTTTGACAACATATGGACGGGTCCATTTATTATCAAAGACTGCAAGGAACATAATGCTTACCAACTAGCCACAACTAAAGGTGAAGTGCTTCCTATCCCAGCCAATTGGATACAGCTCAAGCTTTGTTTTGAGGTTTGATAAGTTCCTCCTTGTACATGCTTTAGGTTAGATTTCATGCATTCAATAAGCGCTGTTGCACTTTAGTTTAATTGTTACATTCCCTAAGTACTGTCCCAGCACAATAAATAGTTTCATTTAATTCTTTCCCTGTTTTCAATAAATTTCCAGGGACCTGTCTTGTTCTATAAGTCTCAAGTGAGTTACAACCATGTACAAATTTTCCCTAGGTCTATTTCTGAGTTTTTCCTAATGACTCCATGCCCAATGGAAAAGTTTAGGCTATTTGTTTTCATGTTTAGCAGGAAAACATCCAGCTAAGGTTGCTAGAAATGTTACCCAATTTTCACCTATGGGCTCAATCGGGGTAAATTATGTTTTAAATTCGACATGTGGATTAAATGTGGCTCCCATAAGGGTTGAGCCCAGTGTGCAGGTGTTCGGTTTTCATTGAGAAGGTCTTCATCTGATGCTATTTCACAAGGAAGTCTATTGGAAAGCCTGCCTTAGTCAGCTTTGGCATAAAACTCCTGAGGAAGAAAGTCACTGAGACCAGTTGAATGTCTTGCCGACTGACAGTATGGTTCTATTCATTTGAAATACACCAGTCGCTCATACATTTCAGTTGCCAGGAGTTTTTATGTATCTCTCCGCTTGGAAAGAAGTCACACCAACCCTTGTGCACAAGGCTAGCGTCGCTGAAAGAAGGGTGTCCTTGGGGAGAGGTCTTGTCGACAGATGGAAGTCTCGGCGAAAGGTTATGGTCTCGGTGTAACCTCTCGTTGACCAAGTGAGGTCTCGCTAAAATGGAATGCCTTCGGTGTAATGATAGGGTTGCTCGGGGAGAAGTCTTCCTAACTCTCCGGAGTCTCGCCGAAAGGGTGGGGGCTTCACTGTAATGTCTTGCCGACTAGGGAGAGTCTTGTCGACATGGAATGATATCGGTATAACATCTAGCCAACTGGATGGAGTCTCCCTGAAATAAAATGGTCTCGCCGAAGGAAGTTGAGCTTGGCATGATATCTCACCGATGATGGTATGTCTCACCGAAGGTCTTGTGGCTTCGCTACGATATCTTGCCGACTGAGAGAGTCTTGCCGATAGCAATGGAATTGCCAATGGAAAAGGGATATCGGTATGACTCTTAGCGCCCGTTATGACCTCTTGCCGAATGCGATGGTCTCAACAATGGAAAGGGATATTGATATAAATCCTGCTGCCCGCCATGATGTCTAGCCGATAGCAGTAGTTTGGGTGACAACTTTATGTTGCGGTATAACTCTTGCACACTCACCATGACCTCTGGCCGTTAATGATTGTCTTGTCGATGCTGCTGTAGGGTATAATCACATCAAGGAGACACAACGAGTGTCTCACCAACATGCGATTCTATTTGAAGAATATTTTGACCCCTTGGAAATCCTACGTGGAGCATGTTCAACCAATCAGAGGGAACTAAAGGCGAACCAGTTGGCAGTTTGACTGATTGACTACCCCTGTGAAGAAGATCAACAAAATGTGTGTGACATGGGTCAGCTTGGTGAAGCAATGATGTTTGGATCTAACAGGAGAGGTCGGATGCTGCTTCTCAAAGATGGTCAACTTGCAGAAAGATCTTGAGCATAGGAAAGCTCAAAAGAAGAAAAGGCCACAAGTCTCAATGACAACTAGGATCTCTGCTAGCAGAAGGTAGATCAATATTAATGGCTATACTCCAAGGCATTCAAAGCGGCTCTGATGGAAGTTCAAGGGTGGAAATGGAGGCCAGAAGTTAATGCTATGGTTGTAAAAGATCTGAAGACTTCTCCTGAGGGTGATCCTTCACCAACATGGACAACGGGGATACATATTTAATGCAGAAGTAACTTGATTCAAAAGATCTAAGGGCGGATCTTCCTGGAGGCTAATATTTTTTGAAAAACCCTAAAGGAGGGGCCGACACATTCTTTTGGGAAGGGTTTTTTGGTTGTATATATGACATTTTTTGCCTCTTTGTAAAGGGGAGTTCGAAGAAAAGAGATTGCGGAAAAAGCATTATTCAGCCTTTGTAACTCATGATATCTTGAGGACTTCCTCACAGTTATTTTCTGATAATTCAGGAGCTTTTGGGACCTAATTTGGAGTTCGCTTTTGTATGCTTTTATCCTATTTTCAGTTTGATGTTTCATGCTGAGATTTATTTTAATCCTACATGTTATGTCTTGAGATGGTGTCTGAAGCGAAGATCTTGCAGTTGGAAAGATTATAGATTGTGAAATTTTATATAGTTTAGGCTTGATTAGTTGTGAGAATTTTATATTTTCCTGCTAAGTTAGATTTTGGAACTAATTTAATACCTATCTATAAGGAATTTTTATGCAGTGGCTCATATACCGAAGTTGTGTCCTATGCACTTAGTGTTGTCAGATTTTCATTGTGGTGTGTTGTTTAAACAAGATATCAACATATTTCTGGTGTATCACCTTTATTTTTTTAAAAAAGTTTTTAGTTGTTTATTGTTTAAGCTTTCTTCTTATACCTTTTCCCTTTCAAGTTTAAGTGTGTTTAAATGTTTATCTGAATAGGAGCTAGCCTAGAACCCGGAGGTTTCACTTCATTCCAACAGTCCCACATAGAAGTGAATCCAATGTTTCTCCAAGATTGCTGAAACTTGTATAGTTCAGTTTAGGGTGCAAATTTTGAGAGATAACAGTAAATTTTGTATATTTTAATAGAAAGAAATTATATAATATTTTTGTATTCAATATTTTTTATAGAACATTGTATATAATTTTTTTATTTTTATTATTAAATAACATAATTTATTTAAAATTAAAAAAATCTACAAATTTTCTGCTAAAAATATTAGAATAAAAGAAAATAATTTACAATATAAAATTTATAGATCTTATCAATTTTGAAGATTACATTCTTGAATTTTTAAAATTTTATATAGATCTTATGATTGTGAAGATTACATTCTTAATTTTTTTAGATAGAAAACTTTATGATTTATGAAAAAATTAATCTTTATAAATTTTATATATTTTAATAAGAAGAAATGATATATAATAACTTTGTATTCAATATTTTTGGTACACTGGTGTATATAATTCTTTTTTCTAATATTAAATAATATAATTTAATTAAAAATGTGATTAAAAAGAATCTACAAATTTTCTACAAAACATTATAATAAAAAAAAATGTACAATATAAATTTCAATATATATTTGTAGTCAATAGACTACATATAGTGTGAGATTTGAGCCTCTAAGAGTCTTAAGAAAATTATTGTTGAGTTGTCGAAAAACAAGTTTAAGCTCTCATTTAATGGTAAACCAGTTGTCATTGAATGGTAAAAGCCTCCAAAATCTCACTTATCACATAAAAGCGAGATAAATAATGATTTGACAATTGGATGGGAACATTCTATTTCTATTTGTAGTGTTTTTTGTAATGTGATGACAACTTTCCTTTTTCATTTTTATTGCTTTATGTTTTAGATTTGTATGCAAATATTTCATAATTAGATAATACTTAATTTCTTTAAAAAATAAATCTATATTTGTCTCAATTTATTTCATTCCATTATTTAGCTTTTATTATTAATTGTTTAATCCAATTACATGCAACTAGAATTTATATATTAACCCGTACTCTCTAATATATTAACATACATATAATTTTCTATTGACGTAATCCTTAAACCTCCTTTAATTGCAAGTGCTAGTTTATAATTCCTAAAATAACTTTGACCCATTTTCTTTTCTTGGAGCAGGATTAGGAACCACCTCCTAATTAACTTAGAAAGAATCGTTATCAATGAAGGTACGATGTGAAAGTATTAATGCCATGGAACGCGACATATATCAGATTGATTAAAATTGAGAATTTATTTAGAGGTGAGTGTGGTCATCGCCATAGTACATAAATGAAATAAACTACACATGACATAAATATAGGTGGCCGTCGAATGGCTGTTGCGATGTATTATTGTTTGTTAGTGTAAATCTATCTTTGACAAACCATGCCGTGGCCACCGGGTCTCCCTGCACAATTGAGGTCGACGATGGAAAAATCGTCATTGTTGATGTTGTTGTTGGGTGACCCGAATCGAGAAACTTTGCAGTCAGTGGCAAACAGATTGGTCGTCACATAGTTGGCCTCACCTCCAACCAGGGCATGGCCACGCCCAAGTTAATGGGGCTCCTATACTCTGCTACGTATGTCTGTCCAAGCACACCAGTCACAGGGGGGCTTAGAGAATAGAACTTGAAGTTGAGCTCCAGATGGGCAAAGCAGTCGCCGGACTCGGTGGTGATTCCATAGTTATGGATTCGAGACTCCTCGGGAGTGATGGGCACAACGCGGGCTGTAATCATGAACTTGTTCTCCACTTCAACCGTCACGGCATTAGTGCGGTCAGATCGAAAGATTTTCAAATTGAAGGGATAGAGGGAAAGCGTGGCACCCTCCTGTTGAGGAAGGAGGATTGATTTGCCGTCCAAGGCAATTGACAGGTGGTCAAGGGAATCGTCCCATGAGGGCACCTTGTTGGCTCCCAGGAAGATCTGGTGGTTTCCATCGAAGAGGACTCCAATGGACTGCACCCACGTGAAGTCTCTCTCCATTCCCTCTCCTCTCTTGCCGATGAAGTGAGCATTGATGTGGAGATCTGAGTCCGACACCAAACAGAAGTTCTGGTCTTTCTTACCGTGGAAATAGAACATGATGCCATCTCCTCCAATGAACCGAGGATCCTGGCACACGCCTCCGGGCTTATTGCACACTGCACGGTAATATAAATATCCATCCAAACTTAGGTATTAGTACTATCTCGATTTCAACTATAAAACCACCTAATAAAGAAATCAAATAATCGATACTTACGGCAAACAGGCTTGCAAGCTTTGCAGTCCATCATGCAGCTATACTACATTCGTACGGACAGGTGTACTGCCCACGGCAGGTCTTCTTGTAGAGCTTGTCATGGCACTTCACCTTCTTCGGTTTCTTTGCAAGCACGTCGCTCGCACTCAGCAGTGCAACCATGCAAACTGCAGCAATGAACATCTTTGAAGCCATTGCGAGTTATGAGTCTCTATTCGAGCCTGTGCGCTTCAATGAAAATGAATGTCATATCATTTGCTTTTACAGCCAGCAGATAAGCTACTCCATCCCGTTGCTTCATAAGTGGAAGACAATCCCCACAATCTATGCAGCTTCCACGTTATGAATGGCTTTATCTTTCACCAGAATGTACTCAGGTTTATGATTTAGCATGTGATCTTTTAATTAATCCAATTCTGCTCTTGTACTTAGTTATTGAGGCAAATTCCAACATGCTTTAAAATATATTGAAAGCGACCCCCAAATCGTGCAACGTGCATTCTCAAGCCAATATGATTTTATTTTTCATTCTTGTGGAACTTAGTTTAACGCATAATTTATGTCATTTTATATTTCATCCTATAGCTCTTATTATTTGCAAAGTCAAAACATTCGAAACAAAATTCTCGAGAAATGCAAATGTATTTTATTATCGAAGTGTCTCATTCACGGAATGCATTAAAACAACCCATAAACTTCACCGTCTTGCTAGTTCCATTTATCTATTTTAATTCTTTAATTTATTATCCCCCTAACCCACTAGAATATTTCAATTAATTTTTATCTTCTTTCCATCTCCACGACCTCAAACCTCAAGGTTGAGTTTGTGGTTTTAGAAGGTTGCCAACCTGTCGAGTAAGTTCAGCGCCACCCACTAGGCTACGACTTCTTCATTTCACGCCTTAAACAATAGTTTCTTCGGTCCAATTTGCTTTCACAAGTCCTTATTAATGTTAAGGTTCATAATAAATCAGAGATTAGGGTTTTTTTTTTCTTCTTTCAGTGAGTGTTATCCATTTGTTTGTTTTTTTTTTTGTTTTGTTTTGGCAATCTTACAATATGAATTCTATTATTAGATTTGCATTGCTCTTTGTAGATATATTTTTGGACATATGTACATTGTTACCAACATTCATATTTAGTTTTAGAATTATATTATATTATTTGTTAGGTGAAATCATTCTATTTTACATTGTTTGTTTTGTTTGAAAGAATCTTGATTGTCAAAGATTGAAAGCAAGCATAATGAACACACAAATTGCATAATAATCTATTCATAGGAATTAGATCAAGAAGGTGTACATAAATAGGAATGAGGAAGGCAACCAACTTCCATGAAATGAGGATAGGACTCCTCACTATGGATTGGTGGCAAGTTGCCTACCAAAAACGTAGGAAGAGGTGCCAAAAGTGAATTGACACCTCTAAGGACACCTATCTACATTGACACCTCATTTGAGAAAAGGTCAATGGACATCTAAATAGGCTTAAAGCCTATGTGTATGCAATATATACACTAACACCCCCCTTAAGCATAGCTTAGGTGGGTATGAAAGAAATGGGTCTCAACTACTAGCCTTGTAATGTACCCATGTACAATGCAAAAGAAATGGGTCTGGGTCATGAAGCTTGATAAGGTACCCAAGTATAATGCAATCTCTCAAAAGTGGAGTAAAGGAGAAAAACCCTATGGGAAATAAAAACACCTCTCGAAAAGAGAATGATGTGAATGTGATGAAATGTACGAATGAAGAAGAAAAGTGATAGATGGAGGACTCATGATAATCCCCTAAGGACTACTTCTACCACAAAGTACAATATGTTCTCCCCATAGGAGAGAAAGTAGTGAAGATAATTGATAGGCCAAAACTGGGGTAAAGAATAAGAGGGATTAATAATTAGATTCAGCTTGGTGTAAGTGTCAATCTGGGGGAGTAAACTTGTGAAAGATGTCATGGCTATATGCACAAGGGCTGTAGGCAATGAGGTGAGTGGGAATGAAAATGTAGCTAAAAATTATGGAAATTACTTAAGTGAAAATATAATTTAACTCTCTTATCTATTTCTGCAATAGGAACTACAACATTCTGTGATAGTAATAGTAGCAGTCTATGATAGTAATAGCAGTAGTTTACAACAAAAATGAAAACAAACCTTAAGCTCTTTCACACCAAATTAAGAATTTTGAAATCAGACAATGAAATCTTACAAACCAAATCATATAATCTTTTATCAAACCAAACTTTAACGAAAGTGCTAAAATAGAAATCACACAGTTATTTAAAGTTTGAATGACAATATTGAGATCATCTTAATCTAAATCTTATTGAAAGCTATTCTGAAACAAAAGCCATCTTAACGAAACCAAATCAAAAGGAAACACAATGCAAAAAATAAAATATCACCGCACTTCCCCAAGGAGTGGGGCCTTGCTCTTGGTTCGCACAGTGGATGGAAAGAAATAGAGCTTTCCTATGTTGGGTTGATCATACAAAATGTTGTCTTATTAAAATGAAGAAAATTGCCTCTCTATGTTTAGGGAGATAGGGCCACCAATTTCCTACAAGTTTCATTCAGGGAAACCTTAGAGATCTCAATTTAGGGATGGAATGAGGGAAAGCGATCTACAATAAGGTGTCCTACGGTGTGATTAAAGATTAAAAGGGAGTTCACCACCAAGCAAAGGCTTGGAAAGAAAAAATGCAATGATATGAAATGTAACATGCAAGTCTAACTAAATGACCTAGGAAATGAAACTTAAAATTAGAGTAATAAAATGAGAATGAACAGACAGGTACCTGGAAGTAAGATGTGATCAAAACAAGCTCTGAAACCTTGAAATTTTGACTTTTAATGCTCACTGGGATACATATGCTAGACTAGGTGATTTAGTCCCAGTATAGGGTTTCTAGGTAGGGTCTGAAACCTCTTGATGACTGTTTTGGATTTTTTGAAGACTAGCAAAAAACCAGTACTGGGACTCATATGCCCAGACTATTGTAAAGTGTCCCAAGACCGGAATTTTGAAGTGAAACTTTGTGAGCCTCTGAAGATGGATCAAATAAGTACTTTCCCACTAATTTCATGCAAACAAGTTGGATATCTTGCTCTAGATTTTATTTTCTGTGAGCCTTGACAACTTTTCATGACAACTTTTGCAACTTTATCATTTTGGTACTTTTGAGGGCTTCAAATCCACTTTCTCTTCAACCTATAAACTTGCAATCACCCAAAGAGATAGAAAAAGTGTTGTTTTGTTAGGAAATGGGGGGTTTCCTTGGTCAAACCCCATTTTGATAATCAAACCTTAATGAGAAATGAAACATGAAACATAAGATGAAACAATAGAACCTTGTTTGAAATCTTGTAGACCTACAAACAAGCATGAAGTCGCCTCAATTAATGTAGATCTTGATCACAACGCTTGGAAACAATGCTTGAATGGGATCTTGAATTGATCTTCAATGCTACATCACAACATTAGCTCAACAACATGCATGATGCACTAAGTCTTTGACATGATGATGGATCTTGAATTGCTGCAAGAATCTTCTTCAAATCTGCCTTTGAATTCTCTTGAAATGGTCTTGAATGTTCTTTAATGCTCTTGTGAAAGTGTTCTTTATTGTTTATGAAAATCTAGGTTTTCTTAGATGTTGAAATGATGAAATAACCTTGTATTTATACTTATTTATTCCAAATTTCCTAGAATTACAACACTACAAGTCGACATCAGATCTAGGAAGATAAAATCCTGCCAAAAATTGAATTTAAATTAGGTCCTAATTAGAGTGTGACTCATATGCCCAACGTGGCATATGAGTCCTAGTGGCTCAAAACTGGGGCACAAACTCCAATACAAGTCTTGTTTAATGTGAAATTCAAAATCAAGTCCCAAGACCTAGGTGGGACTCATACGTCCAAGGTGGCATATGAGTCCTAGACCACTAAATCTGGAATACATGACCCAAAACACTAAATTATGATTGGTTATTTGATATACATGTCAGGATTATCTTTGAAAAAATGCATTTAATAAGGCTTGTGGATGCAAAATAGGGCCAATTAAGATATAGATAAGCCCAATTAATTAATATAACCCTAGATTATTGTGAAAGTATAAGAAAACACTTTACAAAGCCCTAAATAAGGAACAATTAAGTCCATTTAGTTCACAAGGGCCCAAAAAAGTGTAAAAATGTAAAGGGATACATTTTCCAACACTACATTTAGCCCCCACTTTAGTGAGAGGGGGAACTTGCTTTAAATCACACTAAAGTAGATATTCAAGAGGGGTCCAAGTGTACCGATGTGGATTGTCTAGGATAACAAAGATCAAAGGAGGTGGTCAAGCCCCTAGGATCCAAGATCCTACGTCAAACTGACATAAGCAAAAAGGACACGCACGAGGTGTATGATATGCAACATAAATATACACAAACATATAATTTCAAAGACATAAAGTTGAAATAAAAAATGAAAGAAAAGGTGGATCTCAAGCTTTGACTATTTGTCCTGCACATTGTGGATCAAATCTAAGCTGTTTGTCCAAAAATGTATGCACTTTGAGGCAACGAAACTCTAGGCTATTCATTGGGTGAGTATCCAAAAAGGGTGGCTTACAAGTGGAACACAATGTCCACTATGCAAGACAAATGCATGCTCACAAGGGCTAGTGGAACCTCAGACCATCCACTAGGTGAGCCCCCAGAGAGGTGAGGGCATGTGGCTGGTATGCACTCACACACACAAGAAAGTGGCTATGGGAAAGTCACACCTAAGATCGGCTCCCATACATACAATCATACCAAAGCTATACCTCCTGATAACTTTGAGAAGGTGCCACACAACAATGAAATTTGAGCTTCATGAGGCAAGTAAAGCTTCATATGCTTAAAACTCATGAACAAACAAGATGGCTCCACAGGAAAGCAAAGTGTCTTATGCAAGGTGTCTTCTTAGGGAACATCGTGCCTAATGTCTCCAAGAAATGACAAGTTAAGGAAATATCATGCTCTTGGAGGAAATCTTGAACCCAATGACACAACCAAGAAAATGACGCATCACAAGAATAAAGAAAACCACATAGTGAAACATGATTGTCGATGTATGCCCCCACTTTAAAGTGGTTGCTAACACCATTTTTGTGAGAAATTGCTTTAAATAAAGTAGAAGAAGAAATGAGAGCTTATTCAGAAATCCCTATTCTATAAGTCATATGTTCCCGAATGAAATTATGTACATCACGAATTTAAGGGGGGTTGCACCCAAAACTCAGTAAGTCACATGCAAGCCAACTTAAGGTATGTTGTCCACATCCTAAGCTTGCTCTTATATATACATAGAAGGTGGTCAACTAGCCAAAAGAGACAACAATTGACAAGTGTCATATGAGGACAAGGCTACCTAACCCCTTCCCCCAACTTAGTGCAAGACAAGGATGAGCTAAACAAGATGATTCAAAAAAGCATCAATTAGAGGAACTAGGTGCTTCAACACAAGGAAGAGCACCACACTCCTTAATATGTTTAGTTTTGTTACACAAAGCCCTACATTAATTAGTAGAATGACCATGAACTCTATGATATGCGCAAAATGAATTCTTGTAGTAAATTTTCTTTCGTGTTCTTGGAGGGATGGATATCCAATGATCTTGGAGGAGTCTCGATAAGATACTCTCTTGGTCAATAGTAGAAGGTGTTCCTTTATTTGCACAAGATGTCATACACACAATAAATGATAAAGTTTTAGATGAAAATGGAGATAAAGGTGGTAGACCTAAATCTTTCTTGAAAGAGTAGGTATAGTAGTTTGCTTCATGTGTTCATTATCTCCAAAATGAAGTGAAGAAAATTGTCATTCTATTTTTAGGGAGATAGAACCATCAGTTTCCTACAAGTTTCATTCAAGGAAACCTTAGAGATCTCAATTTAGGGACAAAATGAGGGGAAGAGATCTGCAATAAGGTGTCATAGGGTGTGATTAAAGACTAAAAGGGGTTTCACCACTAAGCAAAGGCTTGGAAAGAAAGAAATGCAATGAAAGGAAATGTAACATGCAAGTCTAACTAAATGACCTAGGAAATGAAATTGGAAATCAGAGCAATAAATTGAGAATGAACAAAAAGGTACCTAGAAGTAAGATGTGATCAAAACAAGCTCTGAAACCCTAAAATTTTGACTTTTAATGCTCACTGGGACTCATACGCCAGACTAGGTGATTTAGTCCCAGTATAGGGTTTCTAGGCAGGGTCTGGAAACTCCTCATGACTGTTTTGGATCTACTGAAGACTTGCAAAAAGTAGTATTGGGACTCATATTCCCAGACTGTTGCAAAGTGTCTCATTTTGTCACGAAGTGTCCTAGGAGTAGAATTTTGAAGCGAAACTTTGTGAGCCTCTAAAGATGGATCAAATAAGTACTTTCCCATTGATTTCATGCAAATA
Source organism: Sequoia sempervirens (assembly GCA_007258455.2). Taxonomy (NCBI): domain Eukaryota; kingdom Viridiplantae; phylum Streptophyta; class Pinopsida; order Cupressales; family Cupressaceae; genus Sequoia; species Sequoia sempervirens. The sequence goes on from VDFB02116110.1 coordinate 119,343, forward strand.
GGTTGGATATGTTGCTCTAGATCTGATTTTTCGTGAGGCTTGACAACTTTTCATGACAACTTTGACAACTTTGTCATTTTGGTACTTTTGAGGGCTTTAAATCCACTTTCTCTTCAACCTGTAAACCTGCAATCACCCAAAGAGAGGGAAAAAATGTTGTTTTATTAGGAAATGGGGGTTTTTCTTAGTCAAACCCCATTTTGGTAATCGAACCTTAATGAGAAATGAAACATGAAACATAAGATGAAATAATAGAACCTTGTTTGAAATCTTGTAAACTTGCAAACAAGCATGAAGTGGCCTCAATGAATGTAGATCTTGATCACAATGCTTGATTAGAAAAAATGCTTGAATGAGATCTTGAATTGATCTTTAATGCTACATCACAACATTAGCTCAACAACATGCATGATGCACTAAGTCTTTGACATGATGACATGGATCTTGAATTGTTGCAAGAATCTTCTTCAAATCTTCATTTGAATGCTCTTGAATGTTCTTTAATGATCTTGTGAAAGTGTTCTTGATTGCTTATTAAAATATAGGATTGCGTAGATGTTGAAATGATGAAATAACCTTGTATTTATACTTATTTATGCCAAATTTCTCAAAATTACAACACTACAAGTAGACGCTAGATCTAGGAAGATAAATATTGCCAAAAAATGAATTTAAATTAGATCCTGATTAGAGTGGGACTCATACACCCAAGGTGGCGTACGAGTCCCAGTGGCTCAAAATTGGGGCACAAACTTCAATACAGGTCTTGTTTAATGTGAAATTCAAAATTAGGTCCCAAGACCTAGGTGGGACTCATACGCCCAAGGTGGTATGAGTCCTAGACCACTAAATCTAGAACAAATGACCCAAAACACTGAATTATGATTGATTATTTGATATGTTTCAGGATTATCTCCATAAAAATGCATTTAATAAGGCTTGTGGATGTAAAATAGGGCCAATTAAGGTATAGATAAGTCCAATTAATTAATAAAACCCTAGATTAGTGTGAAAGTGTAAGAAAACACTTTTCAACACCCTAAATAAGGCATAATTAAGTCCATTTAGTTCACAAGGGCCCAAACAATAAGATTTCAAGGTTTCAGAGCTTGTTTTGGCTTCATCTATCTCCTAGGTGCATGTCTGCTCATTCTTAGATTGTTATTCTATATTTCAGTTTCATTTCTAGGTCATTTACTTAAGTTTTGCACATCATTAGGTTTTGTCATTAGGTTTTGCATGTGACTAGTGTTTCCAAGCCCTAGCTTGGTGGTGAACCCCTTTTTAGTTTCTAAACATACCCTAGGACACCCTATTGCAGATCTCTTTCCCCCATTCCATCCTTGGATTGAGATCTCTAGGGTTTCCTTGAATGATATTTGGAGAAAAGTGTTGATCTATTTCCCAAACATAAAGCTCGACATTTTTTGACAAATCACTTATTTATCAAAGATTTGATACAAAGTCTGCTCTTCACCTCCAGCTTATACCACAATATTTATATATATACATAGTATATAACCAATAGGTCTATAAAAAGATTTGTATGTTTTGACCTACGACCAACAAACCAAAACATTGATATGTAAACTTGGTTGCTAGCCAAAAGTTCAAAATAACAATTTTGACAGTTTTCATTGGTTACAAATGAAAGACAAAATTAAAAACAAAGAGATCTACAAAGTCTATCTCCATTGCATAGCTTCTAAGCACATGAGATCTTCATAGATTATTCCTTTAATTAAATTTGATAAATGAAAACTCATCAAATGTGGTAGTAGTGAGATGATTGACAAACAGGTCCATGCGTTGAAGTGGCTAAGAGATCATGGGGGGAAAAGCAAGACAAATCCTCTAATGATGTCAAATGTTGAGGTGGAGGTCAATGCCAAAATATCAAATCAAATACTTGTTGCAAGTATGAATAGTTGGTGTTGTCATTGATGTTAACAAGCTTTGGTGTTGTCATTGATTTCAATTGTATAAGAAGGATTTTGTTGCAAGGATGTTGAATTGGTGTTGTCCTCGATGATGCTTTGATTAGTTTCATTATGTTGTCATTAGTAAGCTATTGGTGTCAACCTCTAGTCTTGCTTTGATAAGCTTCTATCTATGAATGTATGGTTCAGTTGCTATGTTGTAGTTGACTTGATGGTGATGAGGAAGTACAAAAGATGTTGAGAATGTGTCTCTAGTTCTTGATTTTCAAGTGCTTTTGAAAAAGAAGAATAAAAAGAGGAAACAGTGTGTTGTAGTGGTATTTTGTGTTATAGAGTAGTGTTCTGGTTTTGCTCCACAGTTCTTCTAGGTTGAAGATTTTGCTTGTATGGTTTCGATATGTTGATCATAGGTGTTCAGAGGTATTGCATTCAAAATTTGGTGTGTTGGATAATGTACAATATAAAATTTAAATTTTAAAAGTGAAAGAAATGTATATATTTTTAGTTGATAGGCTACATATAGTGTGAGATTTGAACCTGAAACAAGTCTCACACCTAGAAACCACTATTGAGTTGTCAAAAACAAGTTTCAGCTATCGTTTAATGGTAAACCAGCTGCCATTTAATGGTAAAAGCCTCCAAAATCTCACTGGTCACATAAAAGCTGGATAAATATTGATTTGACAACTAGATGGGAACATTCTATTTTCATTTGTATTCTTTTTTTTAATTTGATGATAACTTTCTTTTTTCATTTTCATTGATTTATGTTTTAAATTTGTATGCAAATATTTCATAATCCGATAATACTTAATTTCTTTTAAAAAAATCTATATTTGCATAAGTTTATTTATTCCATTATTTAGCATTTATTATTAATTGTTTAATCCAATGACATGCAACTAGAATTTGTATATGTGCAAACCCATACTCTCTAATATATTAACATACATATAGTTTTCTATTGACATAATCTTTAGTTTATAATTCCTAAAATAATTTAGACCCATTTTCTTTACTTGGAGCAGGATTAGGAACCACCTCCTAATTAACTTCGAAAGAATCGCTATCAATGAACGTACGATTGAAAGTATTAATGCCATGGAACGCGACATATATCAGATTGATTAATATTGAAGGTCTCATTGAGAATTTATTTAGAGGCCAGAGTGGTCATCGCCATAGTACATAAATGAAATAAACTCAACACGACATAAATATTGGTGGCCGTCTAAGGGCTTTTGCGATGTATTATTGTTTGTTAGTATAAATCTATCTTCGACAAACCATGCCGCGGCCACCGGGTCTCCCTGCACAGTTGAGGTCGACGGTGGAAAAATCGTTGGTGTTGATGTTGTTGCTGGGTGACCCGAATCGGGAAGCTTTGCAGTCAGTGGCAAACAGATTGGTCGTCACATAGTCGGCCTCACCTCCCACCACGGGCATGGCCACACCCAAGTTAATGGGGCTCCTGTACTCTGCTGCGTATGTCTGTCCAAGCACACCAGTCACATGGGGGCTGAGGGAATGGAACTTGAAGCTGAGCTCCAGATGGGCAAAGCAGTCGCCGGATTCGGAGGTGATTCCATAGTTGTGGATTCGAGACTCCTCGGGAGTGATGGGCACAACGCGGGCTGTAATCATGAACTTGTTCTCCACTTCAACCATCACGGCATTAGTGCGGTCAGATCGAACGATTTTCAAATTGAAGGGAGAGAGGGAAAGCGTGGCACCCTCCTGTTGAGGAAGGAGGATTGATTTGCCGTCCAAGGCAATTGACAGGTGGTCAAAGGAATCGTCCCATGAGGGCACCTTGTTGGCTCCCAGGAAGAGCTGGTGGTTTCCATCGAAGAGGACTCCAATGGACTGCACCCACGTGAAGTCTCTCCCCATTCCCTTTCCTCTCTTGCCGATGAAGTGAGCATTGATGTGGAGATCTGAGTCCGACACCAAACAGAAGTTCTGGTCTTTCTTACCGTGGAAATAGAACATGATGCCATCTCCTCCAATGAACCGAGGATCCTGGCACACACCTCCGGGCTTATTGCACACTGCACGGTAATATCAATATCCATCCAAACTTAGGTATTAGTACTATCTCGATTTCAACTATAAAACCACCTAACAAAGAAATCAAATAATCGATACTTACGGCAAACAGGCTTGCAAGCTTTGCAGTCCATCATGCAGCTAAACTGACATTCGTATGGACAGGTGTACTGCCCACGGCAGGTCTTCTTGTAGAGCTTGTCATGGCACTTCACCTTCTTCGGTTTCCTTGCAAGCACGTCGCTTGCACTCAGCAGCGCAACCATGCAAACTACAGCAATGAACACCTTTGAAGCCATTGCAAGTCGTGAGTCTCTATTCGAGCCTGTGCGCTTCAATGAAAATGAATGTCACATCATTTGCTTTTATAGCCAGCAGATAAGCTACTCCCTCCCGTTGCTTCATAACTGGAAGACAATCCCCACAATCTATGCAGCTCCCACGTTATGAATGGCTTTATCTTTCACCAGAAGGTACTTAGTTTTATGATTTAGCATGTGATCTTTTAATTAATACAAATCTGCTATTGTACTTAGTTACTGAAAGCATCAAATTGTAAATATCGAAGCGTCAGGGTCAGATGCAGTGAGAGCGACCCCCAAATCATGCAACGTGCATTCTCAAGCCAGAAAGATTATATTTTTAATCCCTGGCTTAATGCATCATTAATATGATTTTATATTTCATAAATTTTCAACTCTTATTCTTTGCAAAGTCAAACATTTGAAACAAAATTCTCGAGACATTCAAATGTATTTTATTATCGAAGTGTCTCATTCACGGAATGCATTGAAGCAACCCACAAACTTCGCCGTCTTGCTAGCTTCATTTTTATACTTTTATTCTTTAAATTATTACTCACCCAACCCGCGAGAATATTTCAATTAATTTCTGTCTTCTTTCCATCTCCACATACTCTAACTTCAAGGTTGAGTTTGTAGTTTCTAAAGGTTGCGAACCTGTCCAGTAAGTTCAACAACACCCACTAGGCTACCACTTCTTCATTTCACGCCTTAAACAATAGTTTCTTAGGTCCAATTTGCTTTCACAAGTCCTTACTAATGTTAATGTCCACAATAAATCAGAAGTAAGAAGTAAGGGGATTTTTGGTGAATGTTATTCATTTGTTTTTTTTTAACTGGTAATCTTAGGACATGAATTCTACTATTAGATTTGCAATATTTCTTTGTAAAATCATTTTATTTTACATTGTTTATCTTGTTTATGTGTATGAAGATTATACCTTTTTTTATTAGATTACATGTCTTTTATTCATCTCTGATGTGCATACACTTCTAAAAATCTTTTGATCACTAGTAAAAACTTCTTTATTATGCTTTAGTAACTCACCATCTTCTAGGTTAAGGCAACCCCTTGGTCATTATTGTCACCTTGCCTATCAAGGCAAGTGGTTGTTAGTAGGTTGGTTGTAAGGTTTTATGCAATGTAAGATTGCTCAACCCTTGGGATGCTAATTGCATTAAACCACTTATGCAATGTAAGATTACTTAGAAGGGAGCTCCATCATATAGAAGATTATTTCAAAAGTTTCCATCATTTATTTTGATGTTATATCTAATATATTAGCTTTCTTATGCATATTTGATTAATAAAAAAATAATTTGAACATATTTGATGTTTCCATATATGTGTGCAAAAATTGTGTGTCTTTTTGACATAGTTTTTGTAAGTAAATATAAACAATGTATCACATTTTCTTACTATATTCTCTTACTCTACCTTAATGAGATCTTTTTATCAAAAAATGATTAAAATCTATTGTAGATGGTTTGTTGTAGCTTTCATTTTGTTATAAAATTATAATTTAGAAAAAATGGTTTTTTTTTGTTGATAAACACCTAGTGTTAAGAGATGAAGCCCAACAGACACATTGTTTTTCCCTCCAATTATTTGTCTATCCACATTCTTCTTTGGTGTGAAATGAAACATTATATATGCTGCACATCTCATTGTAAAAATGTTTTTTTGATAGTAATAAGAATTCATCTTCTCAGTGTGGATGTAGCCATATTTTGGTGAACCACGATAAATACTGCTGTCTCATTTCATTTATGTTTCTCTTATCTGTTTATACTCTATTTTCTGCACTTCTATTTCGCTCTTCTGTCATTTACAATTGGTATCAAAGCTGTATGGTGACAGTATAGCTGATTGAGAAAATTGGTGTTGGATTTTCAAGTCATGGAGGAAGCGAAGATTGAGAAATTCTCAAGTCATAATTTCGGTTTGTGTAAGGTGCAAATGGAGTCATTGCTCATAAAACAAGACCTCTCACTCGCACTTGATGGGAAAGCAAAGAAACCAAGTTCGATGCCAGATGAAGAGTGGGAGAAGATGGATAAGAAGGCAAGAGCTATGATTTTTTTATTAATCAAATATGCATAAGAAAGCTAATATATTAGATATAACATCAAAATAAATGATGGAAACTTTTGAAATAATCTTCTATATGATGGAGCTCCCTTCTAAGTAATCTTACATTGCATAAGTGGTTTAATGCAATTAGCATCCCAAGGGTTGAGCAATCTTACATTGCATAAAACCTTACAACCAACCTACTAACAACCACTTGCCTTGATAGGCAAGGTGACAATAATGACCAAGGGGTTGCCTTAACCTAGAAGATGGTGAGTTACTAAAGCATAATAAAGAAGTTTTTACTAGTGATCAAAAGATTTTTAGAAGTGTATGCACATCAGAGATGAATAAAAGACATGTAATCTAATAAAAAAAGGTATGATCTTCATACACATAAACAAGATAAACAATGTAAAATAAAATGATTTTACAAAGAAATATTGCAAATCTAATAGTAAAATTCATGTCCTAAGATTACCAGTTAAAAAAAAACAAATGAATAACATTCACCAAAAATCCCCTTACTTCTGATTTATTGTGGACATTAACATTAGTAAGGACTTGTGAAAGCAAATTGGACCTAAGAAACTATTGTTTAAGGCGTGAAATGAAGAAGTGGTAGCCTAGTGGGTGTTGTTGAACTTACTGGACAGGTTCGCAACCTTTAGAAACTACAAACTCAACCTTGAAGTTAGAGTTTGTGGAGATGGAAAGAAGACAGAAATTAATTGAAATATTCTCGCGGGTTGGGTGAGTAATAATTTAAAGAATAAAAGTATAAAAATGAAGCTAGCAAGACGGCGAAGTTTGTGGGTTGCTTCAATGCATTCCGTGAATGAGATACTTCGATAATAAAATACATTTGAATGTCTCGAGAATTTTGTTTCAAATGTTTGACTTTGCAAAGAATAAGAGTTGAAAATGTACGAAATATAAAATCATATTAATGATACATTAAGCCAGGCATTAAAAATATAATCTTTCTGGCTTGAGAATGCACGTTGCATGATTTGGGGGTCGCTCTCACTGCATCTGACCCTGACGCTTCGATTTTTACAATTTGATGCTTTCAGTAACTAAGTACAAGAGCAGATTTGGATTAATTAAAAGATCACATGCTAAAACATAAAACTAAGTACATTCTGGTGAAAGATAAAGCCATTCATAACGTGGGAGCTGCATAGATTGTGGGGATTGTCTTCCAGTTATAAAGCAACGGGAGGGAGTAGCTTATCTGCTGGCTATAAAAGCAAATGATATGACATTCATTTTCATTGAAGCGCACAGGCTCGAATAGAGACTCACAACTCGCAATGGCTTCAAAGATGTTCATTGCTGCAGTTTGCATGGTTGCGCTGCTGAGTGCAAGCGACGTGCTTGCAAGGAAACCAAAGAAGGTGAAGTGCCATGACAAGATCTACAAGAAGACCTGCCGTGGGCAGTACGCCTGTCCGTACGAGTGTCAGTATAGCTGCATGATGGACTGCAAAGCTTGCAAACCTGTTTGCCGTAAGTATGGATTATTTGATTTCTTTGTTAGGTGGTTTTATGGTTGAAATCGAGATAGTACTAATACCTAAGTTTGGATGGCTATTGATATTACCGTGCAGTGTGCAATAAGCCCGGAGGCGTGTGCCAGGATCCTAGGGTTCATTGGAGGAGATGGCATCATGTTCTATTTCCACGGTAAGAAAGAGCAGAACTTCTGTTTGGTGTCGGACTCAGATCTTCACATCAATGCTCACTTCATCGGCAAGAGAGGAGAGGGAATGGGGAGAGACTTCACGTGGGTGCAGTCCATTGCAGTCCTCTTCGATGGAAACCACCAGATTTTCCTGGGAGCCAACAAGGTGCCCTCATGGGACGATTCCCTTGACCACCTGTCAATTGCCTTGGACGGCAAATCAATCCTCCTTCCTCAACAGGAGGGTGCCACGCTTTCCCTCTCTCCCTTCAATTTGAAAATCGCTCGATCTGACCGCACTAATGCCGTGACGGTTGAACTGGAGAACAAGTTCATGATTACAGCCCGCGTTGTGCCCATCACTCCCGAGGAGTCTCGAATCCATAACTATGGAATCACCTCCGAGTCCGGCGACTGCTTTGCCCATCTGGAGCTCAGCTTCAAGTTCCATTCTCTCAGCCCCCATGTCACTGGTGTGCTTGGACAGACATACGCAGCAGAGTACAAGAGCCCCATTAACTTGGGTGTGGCCATGCCCGTGGTGGGAGGCGAGGCCGACTATGTGACGACCAATCTGTTTGCCACTGACTGCAAAGTTTCCCGATTCGGGTCACCCAGCAACAACATCAACAACAACGATTTTTCCATCGTCGACCTCAACTGTGCAGGGAGACCCGGTGGCCGCGGCATGGTTTGTCGAAGATAGATTTACACTAACAAACAATAATACATCGCAAAAGGCCTTCGACGGCCACCAATATTTATGTCGTGTGGAGTTTACTTCATTTATGTACTATGGCGATGACCACTCTGGCCTCTAAATAAATTCTCAATGAGACCTTCAATTTAATCAATCTGATATATGTCGCGTTCCATGGCATTAATAGTTTCACATCGTACGTTCATTGATAGCGATTATTCCGAAGTTAATTAGCAGGTGGTTCCTAATCCAGCTCCAAGTAAAGAAAATGGGTTAAATTTATTTTAGGAATTATAAACTAAAGATTACGTCAATAGAAAGCTATATGTATGTTAATATATTAGAGAGTACGGGTTTGTACATATACAAATTTTAGTTGTATGTGATTGGATTAAACAATTAATAATAAATGTTAAATAATGGAATGAATAAACTTAGACAAATATAGATTTTTTTAAAAAGAAATTAAGTATTATCTAATTATGAAATATTTGCATACAGATTTAAAACATAAAGCAATGAAAAGGAAAAAAGAAAGTTTTCATCAAATTGCAAAAAACACTACAAATAGAAATAGAATGTTCCCATCCAGTTGTCAAATCAATATTTATCTGGCTTTTATGTGATTAGTGAGATTTTGGAGGCTTTTACCATTAAATGGCACTAACAAACAATAATTCATCGCAACAACGCTTCGACGGCCCTCAATATTTATGTTGTGTGGGCCTAATTTCATTTATGTATTATGGCCAATGATCAGTTTGGCCACTAAATAAATTCTCAATGAGACCCTCAATATTGATTAAAATTTGGACTATGGAGTGACGATGATCCAACTTAATTTGACTTAGTTCATGATCTAGGATTTCTAATGTATTTACAAACTTTGTATTTTTAGAAAAGAGATATGAGTTATGATCTTGAGAAATAAATATACAATTTTTATTTATTTTTTAGTAAGTTCATCCTCATCTTCCATAAGATCCGGGAAGAGCGCCTACATCATGCATTATATGCCAATGTAATTAAATTATGTTTTAGAATGGGGAAACAACTACATCAGCTACATTGCTGATGAAGATGATGTACGTGTCTACTTAATTGGGCTTATTTGAGATTGGATGCCTCTAAAAACTCATATAGATCTAAAAAGCTTCATAGGCCTTACTCATTTCTATTGAAGGCTCTTGATTGGATTTTCTTCCATTGCATGGCCTCTAAACCAATCAACAAAAGTGGGGGCTAAAGTAAAGTTACATGAGAACAAGGGCACAACAATGATAATTTATAAAAGCATAGTAGAAGTTGTGTTCCACACCACTTCTTATATATCTTTTAACTATTAACTTAGACATTTCTACTTTGTCATTTTTCGTCACAATGAAATATTTGATACAATCCCTTCCCTAATATATTTTTTGACATTTTTGTTAGTAACGTGCATTGCTATCATTTATTTTTAATTTAAGAACAATGATTCTAATGCCTCACATCTTCGCGAGGGGAAAGTTGTAGAGAATAAAAAGCCAAATATGAGTTTAAGACAAGCATAATTCTTCTTAGTAGGTTTCTCTACTATATTTCAAAGTGTATTGTCAAGCCATTATGGTGAAAGTATCAAGAATGAGAATAGCTCCATGAGGGATGACTTGTAGAGGAACAAAAGCCAAATACAAGTTGTAGATAAAAATAATTCCTAGTAGGTTTTTGTACTATCTTGATGTGTATTTAATTTTGTTGCAATTGTGAAGAAGTAGAATTTAATTTATTTAAAAAATGTAATTGTGCCCTATATCATAAATAAGGTAGGAAGAGTGATATAGGTCATGTTTTTGTCCACTTTTTCGTTGTGGCGTTTCATTTTATGTTTACGGTATGTAACATCACCAACCAAAGATTTATGTAAATATGCTTAGATTTGAAATGTTAAATAATTTTTAAGAAGCATTTATACAAAATATTTTAAAATCTAAAATATACACAACAATTAGAAGATATATTGTCAAATCCACCAAAAAAATATGACATGCACTATCTAACCCAAATAAACCATTTTTTTCTAAATTCTAATTTTATAACAAAATGAAAGCTACAACAAACCATCTACAATAGATTTTAATCACTTTTTGATCAAAAAGATCCTATGAAGGTAGAGTAAGAGAATATAGTAAGAAAATTTGACTATCAAGCTCAAAGATGCAAGGGGAGATTATGATATGCTTCTCTCCAATGTTCATGGCCCTAACACAGAAAAGGAAAGAATTAAATGTTGGGAAGATTTGAAGGTTTTCAGGGATACTGCTCTGAATGATAATTGGATTATTGGGGGTGACTTCAATGCCACCTTGTGCCCCTCAAAAAAGTGTGGTGGTAGGAATTTATGCAATTCTGGTTCTTTAGAGTTCATAAAGTTGTGTGATGCTCTTGCCTTGGCTGACATTGTTCCTAAGGCTGGATGGTTTACTTGGAACAATAGACGGGTCGGAGAAGATAACATCAAATGCAGATTAGATAGGGTTTTCGTTAATTCAGACTGGCTCCTTTCTCCCTTGAATTTCTACTCTGCCATCAATCAATTTGGTGGTTCCGATCACTGGCCTATTTCTCTTATCATTTCCTTTGTTGTGAAGCCTAGTGGCATTCCCTTTAAGATGGAAGCCTTCTGGTACGAACATGACAGCTTCAAGAGTGCTCTAGAGGGCTGGTGGAACGTGGAGTTCAGAGGCAACAAAAGATTTATCATCTTCAAGAAGTTAGGTGAAGTAAAGAAGCTTGCTCAGGCTTGGAATAAGAGAGTTATGGGTGATTTATTTGAGAACAAACTCAAGGTGGAGGATAAAATAAAAGGAATTGAGAATGAAATCGCTCAGTGTGGTCTCTCTGAAGATCTGAAAATTAGGGAAAAAGCTTCGCTGGAAGAACTGAACAAAATTCTTAGGATGGAAGAGATATTCTGAAAACAGAAATCTCGAGTTAAGTGGCTCCTAGAGGGAGATAACAATACAATTTTTTTTCATATGGTCACCAAGGTCCGTAGACAGTTTATCAAAATTCTGCAGATCACTATGTCCAATGGCACCATTGTAGAGGACATTTCTGCTATCAAAAACGAGGGAGTGATCTTCTTCAAGGAAATGCTTGGATCGACTCCTAATGTGGATGTTTTGTCCCAGGATGAATTACTCAACCAGATTCCTAAGCTTATACGCGACATCGTTAATAGAATGCTTATGGTTGCCTTCTCCAAAGATGAAATCTGAAATGCAACTTTTTCTTTGGGTGCCAGTAAGGCCCCTGGGCCTGATGGCTTTCAGGTGGGGTTATTTCAAAAGTTTTGGGAAATCGTGGGGGATGATGTGTGGGTTGCCACTGAGGAGTGCAGGAAGAAGAAGGCCATCTTCAAAGCTTGGAATACTACTTATCTGGCGCTAATCCCTAAGAACAATGCTTTGAAATTCTTCGATCAGATGAGGCGGATTGCTTTATGTAATGGTATTTACAAGATTGTTTCCAAATCCATGCCAACTAGATTAAAGAAGTGTTTAGAATGTTAAATTATTTCGGAGGAGCAAAGTGGGTTACTTAAAGGAAGGCAAATTCTTGACGGTATTATCTTGGCTCATGAGACTATCCATTCTATCAAGACCAAGAACAAGGAGGGCATGATACTCAAGCTGGATATGAATAAGGCCTACGACAGGATTTCTTGGGACTTTCTTATAAAAGTTATGAGAAAGTTTATCTTTTGTGAGGATTGGTGCAGCTGGGTTTTGAGCTGCATTTCCACAGTCTCCTATGCTATTCTTATCAATGGCACTCCTACTGAGTTCTTCCAAGCTAGCAGTGGGTTGAGGCAGGGGGCTCTTCTATCCCCCTTTCTTTTCCTCATTGTTGCTGAGGTTCTTGGTAGGTCTTTGAGAAGGGAGGTTGCCATCGGTAATATGAAAGGTCTCCAAGTCTCTTGTGGCATTCCTAATATTTCTCATCTACAATTTTTGGATGATACACTGCTATTTAGTGAGGCCACCACCAAGGAAACCAGAGGAATTAGAAAAGTGTTAAGCACCTATGAAAAGGCTACAGGACAGAATGTGAACATAAATAAGTCTAGGATCTTCTTCCTTAAGGATTAATATGCTGAATCTTTGGATATAAAGAGAATTTTGGGCTTCGAGGTGGACCACCTTCCTATAGTCTACTTGGGATGTCGCTTATTGAGGACTTCAGAATTAGAGTGGAGTAAGGTGGTGTCTAGAATTCAAGATAAATTGGTTTCTTGGAAAGGTCGGTGGCTTACTCTCGCCGACAAAATCACGCTGATCAGATCTTCTCTTGCTTCAGTTTCCATATATGTTATGTCAGCTTTTCGCATCCCTAGTAAGGTGGCCAAGGCCCTTGAAGACACCCAACGTTCTTTTCTTTGGAGAGGCACATGTGATGCCTTCAAGTTCAATCTTGTTAACTGGAAAGAGGTCTGCAGGTCCAAGTGCCTTGGTGGCTTAGGTATCTTAAACCTCAAGCGGTTGAATATTGGTCTTGGTGCCAAGCTCACATGGAGAATCTATGAGGAGAGGAATAGAATGTGGAGTTTTGTTTTGCAAGCAAAGTACCTTCAGAATGTCCCAGATAATTTATGTGATTCCTCTTGTTTTTTACATTCTGGCTCAAGTATTTGGAACTTTTTGAGGATTTGTTGTCACCAACTCCGATCACATTTATCTTGGCACTTAGGTAGAGGTGATAAAATCAAATTTTGGAGAGACAGTTGGGCTGAAGATGGTGCACTTGGAGATAATTAGCATTTACAGCCTCTTGCTAACTATCTGGAACCGAGGATTTGGGAGTTAACTAAGGACTACATGAGGGGCGAACCTGGTAACCAAAGGTGGATTTCTCTCGAGGATTATGGTGGTGCAATGAGGAATGCTTGTAAGGAGGTTCAACTTAAGCTTGATGGCTGGCCCAGTAATATCTAATAATAATTAGCTTTCTTCTGCATATTTGAGTAATACAAATTAACTTGAACATATATGACGTTTCCATATATGTGTGTAAAAATTGTGTCTTTTTGACATAGTTTTTGTGAGTAAATATAAACAATGTATAAAATTTTCTTACTATATTCTCTTACTCTACCTTCATGGGATCTTTTTGATCAGAAAGTGATTAAAATCTATTATAGATGGTTTATTGTAGCTTTCATTCTGTTATAAAATTAGAATTTAGTAAAAAATGGTTTATTTGGGTTAGATAGTGCATGTTAGATAATTTTTAGGCAAATTTGACAATATATCTTCTAATTGTTGTGTATATTTTAGATTTTAAAATATTTTATATAAATGCTTCTTCAAAATTATTTAACATTTCAAATCTAAGCATATTTACATAAATATTTGGTTGGTGATGTTACATGTACCGTAAACATAAAATGAAACACTACAATAGAAAAGTGGACAACAACATGACCTATATTACTCTTCCTAGACCTTATTTATGATATATGGCACACTTACATTTTTTACATTAATTAAATTCTACTTCTTCACAATTGCAACAAAATTAAATACACATCAAGATATAGTACAAAAACCTATTAGGAATTATTTTTATCTACAACTTGTATTTGGCTTTTGTTCCTCTACAAGTCATCCCTCATGGAGCTAGTCTCATTCTTCATACTTTCACCATAGGGTGATCTCACAATAGTGGTTTACAATTTTTGGCCAAACTGGACATTGAAATAATTTTTTTTAACTAAATCTTCACTTTCAGACACTTATAGCAGCTAAACCATGAGGAATTTGGAGATGATGCAAACTAGAGTTTCATGACATTTTGTTTGTAGATTCTAAATATATTTTTTTGAATTTTTTTTTGGAATCATAATGCACTTCTTTTTCCATCTCACTTGAAAACTAGTTTTTTTTAGAAAACAACATTTTTAAAAAGTGACACTCACCGTATAATGCATAACTTTTTTTTCCATGAAGGATAGAATTCTAATTCTTTAAAGTTTAGATTTTTAACTCCAATATTTAGTGCTTCCACTTGGTTAGATATTTTTTTATTGAATTTTTTTAAGCAAGTTTAATTCAAACCAATTACAATTCGCATAGCACCATAATGCATAACTTTTTTTGTATGTATCAAAATTCAATTTTTTTTTGTTGGATCAAGGACTTAAATATCTGGTGAACTCATATTTTTCAATTTTTTTTTTGATAATCTTCTATTTTTCCACATGTACAGAACAAAGAGCTTGATTTTTGGTGTGCCCATGCCTGTGGTGGGAGGTGCGGCTGACTATGTGATGATTAATCTATTTTCCACTGACTGCAAATTTTCCCAATTTGCCTTAGCCAAAAACAACACAACAACAACAATTTTTCCATTGTCGATCTCAACTGTGCAGGGAGACCCGGTGGCTACAACATGATTTGTCGGAGATAGACTTGCACTAACAAACAATAATACATCGCAACAACGCTTTGATGACCCTCAATATTTATGTCGTGTGGGCCTAATTTCATTTATGTATTATGGCCAATGATCAATTTGATCGCTAAATAAATTCTCAATGAGACCCTCAATATTAATTAAAATTTGGACTATGGAGTGACGATGATCCAACTCAATTTGACTTAGTTCATGATCTAAGATTTCTAATATATTTACAAACTTTGTATTTTTAGAAAAGAGATACGAGTTATGATCTTGAGAAATAAATGTATAATTTTTTTTTTTAATGAGTTCATCCTCATCTTCCATAGGATCTGGGAAGAGCACCTACATCATGAGTTATATGTTAATGTAAACAAATTATGTTTTAGAATGGGGAAACAACTACATTAGCTACATTGTTGATGAAGATGATGTATGTGTCTACTTAAAAGAAGTTTGGGCTTATTCGAGATTGGATACCTCTAAAAACTCATATAGATCTAAAAAGTTTCATAGGCCTTAATCATTTCTATTGAAGGCTCTTGCTTGGATTTTCTTCCATTGCATGGCCTCTAAACCAATCAACAAAATTGGGGGCTAAAGTAAAGTTACATAATAACAAGGGAACAACAACATGATAATTTATAAAAGCATAGTAGAAGTTGTGTTCCACATCACTTTTTATATATCTTTTAACTATTAACTTAGACATTTCTACTTTTTCATTTTTCATCACAATGAAATATTGGATACAATCCCTTCACTATCATATTTTTTGACATTTTTGTTAGCAACATGCATTGCTATCATTTATTTTTAATTTAAGAACAATGACTCTAATGCCTCCCATCTTCACGAGGGGAAAGTTGTAGAGAATAAAAAACCAAATATGAGTTGAATACAAGCATAATTCTTCTTAGTAGGTTGTTCTACTATATTTCAAAGTGTATTTTCAAGCCATTATGGGGTGATCCCACAAAGCTAGTTTACAATTTCTAGGAGATTTTGATTTTTGTTGAAATCACATATTTTTAGAAAATATAATGATTTAAGCTTTAAAAAGTTATATTTAAAAAATTAATGGGGCTCCTGTACTTTGCTCAAAAAGTATTATCCACGAGTTTGTTGGCGTAATCCAAGACGACTTGGTACCTTCTGTACTCTGCTGCATATGTCTGTCCAAGCACAATAGTCACATGGGGGCTAAGAGAATGTCAGTTTGGAAAGGAGTCAGCTCAATTGTTAGTTTCAAATAGTGGATGTGCTTTCATTCTGTAATAATTCCTAAGTGTGTGCTCAAATCAAAGATTTGTAGCTTCCTTGGGTTGTAGCCCTAAAAAAAGTTTTATAATCAAGGAGTTGCATATTCCTTGGGGGTGACCCTAAAAATTGTAATCAATGAGATGTAGTTTCCTTGGGTTGTAGCCCTGAAACAAAGTTGTAAATGTTGTTCATCATGTGAGGCTAGATAAGGATAGTAGCTCCTAGAATATCTTCTCACTCTAGTTTTTCCTTTATGGGGTTTTCATGTATATCTGGTGTTGTGTTGTGAATTGTCTTCATCTTTCATGTTCTTTCTTATGCAGTAGAATTCAAAGTATCTCTTTGTTTTGGAGGGTTTGAGATTTCATAGAATACTGATTCAACCCCCTCTTAGTATTTTGGTGTGTTCAACAATTGGTATCAGAGCCTAGTTCCTTAGAAGAATTCTAAAAACTTGAGGAAGATTCGACATGGCACAAGAAGGGTCTCACAAGGTGTCTAGGTTTGATGGAACAAATTTTACTTTTTGGTGATTCAGAATGGAAACCTATGTGACCTCTTTAGAGTTTGGTGTTTGGAAATCAATCAAGGATGGTTATGTTGCTCCTGCTACTCCAAGTAATCTAGTAGAGATTAGGGGCTATGAGGACAATGGAAAGGCTAATAATGCTATCTTGAGTGGTCTAGTAGATTTTGTTCTTGTAAAATTAATGTAATGAAAGTTAGCAAAGGAGATCTAGGAAAATATTAGTGGCATCTATGAAGGAGACATTAAAGTAAAACAAGCCAAGTTATAGATCTACAGAGGCAAGTTTGAGAACCTAAAAATGTAAGAGGATGAAGATATTGTAGGATATATTCTCCAAGTGGTCAATGAAATCAAATAGCTTGGTGAAGATTTGGAAGAATCTGTGGTGGTTAAAAAGGTACTAAGATCTCTTCCTAAAGCTTATAGTCCTAAAGTATTTTCTATTTCAAAGAAGATATAGATTTCTAGATAAAATTTTAATGGATCAATTTTATGGTGCCCCCACTACATTTGAAATGAGAGAGTTTGACAAAGAAGATCCAAAGAAGGAAGCAAATTTCAAAGCTAGTAAGAGGGAGATACATGAAGCATTTGATCAGAGTAGTGTCACTAATGAAGAAGAAGAAAAATTTGTAAGGAAGTTGAAGAGGGGTGTCGACAAGTACAAAGGTAAGCTACATTTCAAATGTTTTAAGTGTAGAGAGGTTAGTCATTTTGATTCTAAATGTCCCTTAAAATAATCATAAAAGAGAAACAAAGATTTAAAAAGAGTATCTACTCCAAGGAAGATTCCTGATCTTCAAAGGATGATGAATCTAGTGGTTCAGATGATGAGGATGAAATATTGTTCTTGGTTTCTAAGAAGATTGAAAACAAAACTAAAGATTCAAGTGTTGTATGCACTACTGTTCATGCAAAAGATGAGGAAAAATCTAGGTGATTGATAGTGGTTGTTCCAACCACATGATAGGGGATAGGAGCAAGTTTATCAAGCTTGTCAAGTGGAATGGAGGCATAGTCAAGGTTGGATATGATACTTCAATACAAATCTATAGAAAAGGTACAATAAGTATTGATGGAAAATAGAGGATAAAAGATGTTATTTATGTTAAAGTTCTCAAGCACAATCTTCTTCTAGTGTGATTCAAATATGAAAATATGGATACAATATCATATTCAATGAAAGGATGTGAAATCAAAAAAGGAAATTTTGGAAAATTGGTGGCAGAAGGATCTAGGACTAATGGTGACATATACAGTCTAAGGGATGTCAATGGAAGAAGTTTTGTTTTGGGAAAAATAAGTGAATGTTGGCTTTGGCATAAGAGAATGGGACACATCAATTTTGACAATCTTGTGAAGATTAGTTTATAACATGTCGTAAGGGATATGCCCAAGATAATCAAGCTTGAAAGTACTCTATGCAAGGAATGTCAGTTTGGAAAAAATACAAGGATAAGTTTCAAGTCTAAAGAGTATTATTCCTCTATACCATTGGAGTTGATTCATACTGATTTGTGTGGACCTACCAAAACAAAAAGTATAAAAGGAGAAAGGTACTTCATGCTTTTTATTGATGATTTATCTAGGATGACATGGGTTACTTTCTTGAAAGATAAATTAGGTGCTTTTAGTAGATTCAAGATTTTAAAATGAATGGTTGAGAAAAAAGTGAATGATAAAATCAAGTGCTTAAGTTCTGATAGAGGAGGTGAGTTCACATCAAATGAGTTTAATGATTTTTGAGAAGAACATGGAATAAGGAGGCATAAATCTACTACTAGAAATCCTCAGTGGAATGGGGTAGTGGAAAGGAAGAATATGACTATTCAAGAGATGGGAAGGACCATGTTGATGGAAGAAAATTTTCTTGATGTTTATTGGAAAGAAGCAGTTCATACTGCAATGTATATCCTCAACAAAGGTTTATTAAGGCTTAATAGTAGTAAGACCCCATTTGAGTTATGGTATGTAAGACCGACAATTTTCAAGTATTTTGGAGTCTTTGGAAGCAAATGCTACATTATAAGAGAAGAAGATACTTTGAGGAAGTTTTATTCAAGAGACGATGAAAGTATTTTCTGAGATATTCATCTTAGAGTAAAGCATATAGGTGCTACACCAAAAGACTAGGAATAATATTTGAAAGTATAAATTTAAGGTTGATGAAGACCTACATCAGAATATGAATAAAATTGAGGACTATGGTTCTAATGCACCTCCCTACTCAAAAGAAGAACAAGAATAAAAAGCTGAGGAGAAAAAGAAATAGTAGAAAAGAACATTAAAATTCTTGCCAAGTATGTTTAAAGGAATCATTCAGAGGATTAGATTATTGGAGATAAGAATGAAGGAGTGCTAACTAGGATAAAGCTTGCAAAGAAAAATGAGCAAGTAAATTTTGCTTGTTATCAAAGATAAAACCAAAATAATTTGATGACATTAGCAAGGATGCAAGATGTATACAAGCAATGTAAGAATAATTGAATCAAACTAAGTAGAATCAAAATTTAGAACTAGTTCCAAGGCCTGTAGACAAAAATGTGATTGGAACAAAGTGGGCTTTTCAGTTCAATAAGTTGAATGAAGATGGAATAGTTATATAAGAAATTAAGTAAGGTATGTAAAGGCTATTCAAAATTAGAAGGAATTGATTTTGAGGAGACTTTTTCTTTGCTATCAAGAATAGAAATAATAAGAATGTTTCTTGCCTTATCAATCCACAAGGACTTGAAAGTATATTAGATGGATGTCAAATCAACCTTCTTGAATGGAGATTTGGAAGAATTCTACATAGAGAAACCTGATGGATTTCAGTTATCAGAAGAGCCAAACATGGTGTGTAGGATCAAACATTCTATGGTCTCAAAAAAGCTCCTAAGGCATGGTATGAAAGGTTGAAAAAGTACTTGCTTCAACAAGGTTTCAAGAAAGGTAGCGCATATATCAATCTTTACTTCAAGATTGAGGATGAAAGAATTTTGATAGTTGTTGTATATGTTGATGATATAATCTTTGGTGGAAATGATGAGATGTGCAGGAAGTTTGCTAAAGAAATACAAAAGAAATTTGAAATATCTATGATAGGTGAGTTATCCTTCTTTCTTGGTATTCAAATTGCTTATCTAGATGATGGTATCTTTATTTCTCAAGCCAAGTATGTCAAGGAGATGTTGAAGAAGTTTGGTATGGAAGATTGCAAACTGCTGAGTACTCCTATGGTAACTAGTTGTCATTTGAGAAAAGCTAATGAGTATCTCTTGGTTGATCAGATTCTATATGGATCTATGGTTGGAAACCTATTGTACTTAATTTCTTCGAGACATGATATTATTCATGCGATATGTTTGGTTGTAATATTTCAAGATAATCCTAAAGAAACTCATGAAAGGTAGTCAAGAGAATCTTCAAATATTTTAAGAGCACTCTAGATTATCGATTATGGTATCCAAAAGGTAATGAATTTGATTTGAGTGCATACATTGATGTTGATTGGGCTGGTTCTATTGATGATAGAAGTACTAGTGGTGGTTCTTTCTTTCTAGGAAATAGGTTGGTTTCATGGATAGTAAGTGTTGGTGTTATCCACCTCCTAGGAGCACCAACTGCATAAAATAACCTTCACGAATGTAGAGAGAAGAACAAGCTATTTCACTAGAGAAAACAAAATGAATGAGATCTGATTAATTTACAAAATGTTATAGCCTTTTAAAGGCATAAAGTATAAGGCGGGTGTAAAACTACCCGGTATTAGAAAGAAACCACCCGAATTAATAAAATTATTATGCCTAAGTTAACTTAAGCCTAAGGTAAATATGATTTATTCTAACACCCCCCCTTAAGTGCAACTTATGGAGAATTATTATGCAAAAATGAAGATGCAAAATGGGTCTCGACTACACAACCATGTTAAGTACCCATTTACAATGCAAAAATGAAATCTCTTGCAATCGGAGAAAAGGAGAGAAACCCTATGGGAAAAAACCCCTCTCCAAAAGAGAGAAAAAAAATGATGCATGGATGGGGGACTCAATTACACCCCCCAAGAACTACATTCATCATGTATATACAATCAATAGTCCACCCATAAGAGGGAAAGAGAGAGACTATATAGCCCCCCACAATGTGTAATTAGCTACAAAAATGGTAAGTGCCTGAAGACAAAACATGATCCAGTGTCGACAAACAACTTGTCTCCCTTTCGGAAGAAACAAAACCAAATAAAAATGTAGGTATGCTTCCCATTCCGAATAGGAATTGAAATAAGGAAGCATTAAAATGTATGATGGCATCTCTAAAATCTTCTCATGTGTTGCCAAGAACTTTAAAAATGATGCTACAAACCAATCAGGAACATGCCCAATCACAACAAAAGGTGACAAACAAGGTGCCACTGGAAACTGATCATGAACACTCTCTAGAGACTGAGATGGAGTGACAATAGTTGTACCACAACTATCATCAAATGGGAGGGGTATACCCTCAAATGTGTCTTCCAAGTCAGAAATATGAGATTCTGCGAACAATGAATCAATGACTGACAAATAAGAATCCCAATCAAGAAGACAATAAGATACTAAATGTGATGAATAAATGGATGTGCACAATGAATCGTCAACATAAAATGAATGATCCTATTGAAAGGAATGATAGGAGTCTCAATCAATGACTTTGCACAATGAATTATTGAAGGTGAAGGTACATCAACTATCTCTAATGGAGAAGAAGGAGCATCTGAAGAACCCTCGTCATCCTCATTTGAAGACTCAAATTTTTCCAAAATATCAAACTCCTGCATAGTAGCATGATCACAGGGTATCTTGCCTAAAAAATGAAGAGGCACTAGACAATCTAAAACAAGATCATCTGGGAATGGCTGAGTATCAGGATCTCCATGTATTTCCCAGATTTTAATCCAAAGAGTATATGAACACTCAAAATGATCAATAGCATCCAAAGTGGCATCATTAGTATGCATTGCAATAACTCCTAGGACATGATCCCTTTTGCAATTCCATGCAAATTTCTTACTATCAATACCAGGAAGGGGAACAAGATTATACAAATGTGGCAACAAATGAAGCCATCTGAGATGTTTTATGATACAATCTCTCCATTGTTTATAGTTTCCCCTTTCCAACATAATCACAACAAGATGCAATGAAAACCCCATAATAAATTATGACAAATCTCCAAAAATATAAAGACAGTAACCTCCAAAAAACAATTAGAAACTCCCGAATATTGCAAATGAAGGCTTTCAAAAATACTTCAAGAAGCAAAAAAAGGCTGAGAATCAAGCAACTCCAAAGAGTACATGAACACTGATATTGAACTTCAACGGATTAAAAGCACCACCAAACAAAAAAATATGAGAGAAACTCCTCAACCAATTGCAAAGGTGACAAAAATACCTTTCCATTGATATGTGGTTTGTAAAAATCGACCTCTGTTTGCTAAAGATATGCAAAAATGAAAAAAAGGCCTATATAGGTGTGTCACCAAAAAATGTATAGTTGACATTTTTACACTCACTTGAGTCTTTCTAATGGACTTTGGCTTGATTTTGCTTGGGTTTAATGTTGTAATGTGGCTTAAACATTCACATTAGGTCCTAAACATTCAAATTATGGTGTCTTATGAAGGTGTTGTGAAGCATTGTAAGACATTTCTACACTTTTCTAGACTCTATTAATTAAAATTCACCTAAAATCACCTTTTCATCACTTATTAAGTCCTATTTTGAAGTGTTGTAAATTCTTGTAACAAGATTTCACACTTTTCTAGGCTTAATTTCACTATTTACACCTTTCTTATGCTTTATTTGACCCCTTAAGCTACTTCCTGATTGTTTTCAAGTGTGTTTTTTAGAACATTCCTGTTGGAAAACTTTTAATGCCCCGAAATTCCTGACACCCACTTAATTTGCTTAAGTGGTACTAAGTCACCAATAGGGGCGACTTAGTCCTTTTTGGCACAAAACTCAAAATAATTTTAAAATTTTAGTAGGAATTCATCCTCTAACCCTTGAGGTTGGCTTGTGATGTGTTACTTTCAGGAAATTTTAATTAAATCAAGTATAAATAAGTGTTTTCCCCCTCATTTTACATCTCCTCATTCACTTGCATTCACAAAACATCAATCAAACATTTGAGCACTTTGCATCATTCAATCAAGCATTATCAAGTCAATCTATTGTAACACTTCATTGCATATCTTTAGATTTTGAGCATCAAAGGTGTGGTAAGCTTATGAAATTTGCATGTTATCTATTTATCATACTCTTTTCATTTCATTTCATTGTTTAGGGTTTGATTACCAAAGTGGGGTTTGACCAAGGCAAACCCCTATTCTCTAACCCTCAACCATTTTTCCCCTTTTACATGTGTGTTTGTAGACTTTTGTATGTAGATTTATCAATCAAATAGGTGTTGAAAGGTGGTCAACAAGTATAAAAAGTTAATCAAGTCAACACAACCCTATTTCAAGCTCGGAGAGGCTTTCTACCCCATTTTCTACAAAATCAAGTACAGATGCCTATCAAAAAAGAAAGTGCAGACCTGAGACTTCCATATTCTATCTCAAATTCTCTAATATTTTTAGGTGGAATAAGTTGCCACTAGTGGAAAATTAGTCCCACTTTCAGGCCTGAAAATTGATTTTGACATTTCTGGATACCCATTTAGCAGATTCCCGTTCCTATAAAGTTTCATGAAATTGGGACGAAGTCGCCCCATCTGGCGTATGTGTCCCAGTCAGCATCTTTAGTCAATTTTTTAGGATTCCAGAATATCCTAACATCAAGCTTCAAATTCCAGGTGCACCTCTTTCATCTTGTTCTATTATTTCATCATTTAGTTGCACTTTTAGGCATTTCTACATATCACATTGTGTTTTCCAACACTTTACTTTTCTTAGATTTTGCATCATTAAATCACTTCATTTTTAGATCAAAGCATTAGGAAATCTTGATTAGGCATAATACATTTCATGAACATAGACTTTGAGTGTAAACCCTTGCATTTTGGGACCCCTTTCAATCTCATTTCTCCTTTTAGGTGAAAAACCCTAGGAGGAGCAAAGCATTGTGAGGGCAAACCAAAATCACCATTTACATTTTGGTGAACCTGACCTTTGAACATGTTCCTTTCTGATTTGAAAAGTGCATCCTAGGTTTCATTTGCATTGATTAAATTTCATCCTAGGGTTTTAACATTGCATTAATGAAAGGCTCACTTAGATTGCATTATTGCGTCGTTTTTGCATTACAAAACACAAAAATTCTGCATTTACATACTGTAGTTCCATTTGTGCATTTGAAAGACATATAATTGCATTTAAAAATTCTAAAAAAAACAGAAAAAAACATCAGTGGGACTAAATCGCCACCCTGGGTGACTTAGTCCTTTTTCATATTTTGCACTGTATTTTTTGGTAATTTCTGGGTAATTTCTATACTTCTGTTTTCTGGTACTACATCTTTGTTTCAATTTACAGAATTATTGCTTTTTGTATTTTATTTTCCCTAGATAGCATTTCCTTTGCATCCATCCTATCTTTTGTGGTGCTTGTATGAGTGTTTGGTGCCCTATTGATAATACTTTAGTGAGACAAAGTTCTAGACTCATGGCTTCCCGTGATAGCACTTTCTTTGTGGACCTTGGGATCTCATGAGATCCTACTCCTAGTATGGACAATGGTGCATTAGGAATGGATGCTACCACTTCTATGCCTTCACCTTTCCATCCAATGAATGTTGACACACAAAAAAGTTCCATTCTGCAAGAAAAAGTCATTAGTATTCATGAGGATTTTGCACATTTGGGTATGTGTAGGATCATCATGGAAAAAATAGGGCCTTAAGTGGCAAAAAATTCAAAAAAATCAGAGTTAGGCAACTTGACGTAAAAATTTGAATAATTTATCTATATTATTTCAAAAATATGTAAGAATAGAATATGTAGAAAACTGAATGTAGTTTCTAAACTACTAGGTTTGTTTAAAAAAACAAAAAAAATATTTGGTGAAATTTAGAAATTTCAATGCAGTGGTACTTAAATTTCAGGAAAAAAATAAGAAGTAGGTGTCTGCTAACCACCCTAACCACAATAAAATGATAATTTTTTTTATAATATTTTATCTATATAAGTAGAGGAATCATGCCCTGATGTGATGCATATTTTTTTGTAATTTTTTTCTAAGTAAATAATTAATTATGAATTTTTTATTAAAACTTAAAAAAAAATAAAAACTCGTACGTATGACCACCTTAACTTGGTCAAAACTTCATGAAATTCATTTTTTCTTTTTCTAATCCTATAGTATGTGAAGCGTAGAATGTGACACATGTTTTGGATTCAAACAATGTCATACCATTTGAAAGTTATAGATGTTTTTCAATCAACCTATCAATCAAGACTTTAGTTGTAATTTGAATAGAAAATGAATAATAATTACTTATTAAATTCAAAGTAAAGCATAATTTATATCAGTGGAAAGTTGAGAATCTCCTTTAAAAACCCTTTTTGTTTCATCAATTTTGGGTAAAAAAATAGTCGTCAGCCACATACCCACCATATTGGCACTTTTTGGCCCATCATGATCCTGCACATACCCATTTACAACAAGACTTATCCCTTGAAAAAAATTCCACAATTTCCATACCCGCAATCAAAAGCCTTCATCGTTTGATTGAAAGTGATGATGGCTTACAAGTTATTAAAAGAATTGCTGAGATATACAATAAACATACTCCTACTACTTCGCAATCCGCAAACACTGTTGTGAGCTGAGGAGGACCTCACATTCCTCCCCCTTCAACCATAGCGTCCATACCCACTTATACCACTCCTTAGGTTACAACAACTATGCAACAGGTTAGTCATGTGACTCCTCCTTTTGTTATTCCAACTAGCATTCCTAGTTCTTTTGTGGCATCGAACATTCCTTCTTCCACCTTCACCCCTCTTAGTGTCCCTTTCACTTCCCCTCACATTACATACACTCCATCACCATTCTCCCTTCCACCTCATACCACTTACACTAATCCCATCATTATACAACTATTTAATACCATTTCCTTCATGCAACAACAAATCTCCATCAGAAGCCAAAGTCAAAATGCTCCACCCACATATCATGTTCATAGTAGTCCATTATCCTTAGAGATATTACACTCACATATGCCACAAGGAATTGAAATGCCTAGGTTTGAGAAATACAGAGGAAAATGAGACCCTACTAATCATGTCAATTCTTATACAACCTTGTGCAGTGATTTTATCCTCAATGATAAGTTGTTAGCCAAAATTTTTCCCAGGACCTTAAAGGACATTGCATTGGAGTGTTTTTCAAACTTACCCAATCATTCCATCCAATCATTCAATGAACTTTTGGATGCCTTCATAAGTCATTTCCAAGTCCATATGACTCCTAAAAAGACAATGGCTGATTTAATGTGATGTAAACAAAATGCAGATGAAAAAGTAACTGAATTAATTTCACATTATCAGTCATTGTATGCTCAAATTGATGTCAAAATTCCTGATTCACATCTGCAAAAGATGTTTATCGAAAACTTGCATAATCACCTTCAGGATAAGTTGACTATGATGAAATTTCCTTCGTTCATGCATTTATGCATGACCCTTTGTGACTATCACAACTCAGTTTCTAGTCGTGATTCAAAGTCCACTTCTAACTGAGCTAAGAAGTCTGAGCAAAACAATCAAAACAACATGCAAAACTTTAGAAAACCAAACAGAGGCTTTTTACAGTTCAATCAGACTTCTCCACAACCAACCCAACCAGTTCCAAATCAAGTGGTAGCTATTAAAGTAGTGGTGCCTTATACCTATGGGGACCCGAAGAGAAAATTTACCCCCTTACCTTATACTCTCCATAACACGATGAACCAATTTCTCCAACAAAAAATGATCACTTTTCCTACCCATGTTAAACCACTTGATACCACCAAACCATTACCACCCACCTTTAAACAAAATTCTTATTGTCATTTTCATTGCCAAAATGGACATGACACCGAACAATGTAAGTGTCTCAAACACTTAGTTCAAGACCTCATTGATTCGGGTCGTCTATCCATTGTAGGTGTCAATGATCAAGGAAATAAGTTCGTTGCATCCCCTAACTAGAATTTACAAATCTTTACCAATCACATGCCTAAACACAATATTTCATTTGTCAAGGCTAGTGAACCTTCTAACCCTCAGGTGATGAACATTGATACAAATAATGAACAACCTGATATTACTCCAAATGTTACCCAAGTTACTCCTATGGATGAACTTGTGGGTGCGATAGACGTTATCCCTCATAAGGGCCCAACCAACAAATCTCTTGATATTAATTTTTCTTCTCATGATATAATTAAAAAGCTTCCTAATGGTCCTCTTTACATAGCCGAACGAATCTATGATAAGCCTACCAATGGCATATTAATAGATCCTGCCTGTGGTGAGAATGTGATCACATAAGAGTTTCTAGTATTACACTATTTATATCAAGATGATTATAACAAAAGTAACTACATGGATTAAGACACATACTAGTTTTGCATGCCCTACGATCGGATCGATCGTACTCCCCTTACAAGTAGGACCCAAAACTTTGGATGTAACACACTACTGGATTTGACACCATTTTCCGACGGGCGTTCGTTGGTTGTTTGAAAAATCTTTGTCAGAAGAGCGACGCAATGGCGAAAATCTTTCCATCACTATTTTTTCGTCACAAGGCCGATGACAAAATAAACGTCGAAATAACGACAAAGAATCGCCGGTCGACGACATCGTGAAATACCTCAGGATTTCATCGGAATATGGACAAAAACTTTGTTTATCCACCGATGAATTACACCAGAAGTTCGTCGCTAGTTCAATGAAATGGGCAAGCAGTAGCATCGAAACAATAGAAGACGTTTGTCGAAATTGCGACGACATACTCAGGTAGTAGCGTTGAAAGAACACCAAGAGTTCATCGAAAGTGCAACGAAATTAGCAAGGAGTAGCGCCAGAAGAACACCAAAATCTCCTCGAAAGTGTGATGAAATTAGCGAGGAGTAGTGTCGGAAGAACGTCGAAAGTGTGTTGAAAGTGTGACAAAATTAGCAAGGAGTAGTGCGGGGAGAATGCTAAAAGTTCGTCGAAAGTGCGACGAAATTAGCAAGGAGTAGCGCCGGAAGAACACCAAAAGTTCGTCGAACGTGCGACGAAATGGGTAGGCAGTTACGACGAAATTTTCGTCGTAGCTATAGCAACTTCATCGAGCCTTTTTGTTGATTCGTTGGTTAGTGTCGTCGAAATTGCGACAAAGAAGCAAAATTTTTTTAAAAAAATAAAAATCGTGGAAATGTACCATTGCGGAGATTGACGACTGATCATACATACATACTGCATATTGGTTTGATGCTTCAAACGATGCATTTCTTATATTGAAAAGTGCATTACCTTATTGAGCTTCTCTTTGTTTTGAGTATAGTTTAATATTCTCTACTTAACAAGGCCAACCAAGTGATGGTGGAAGCTCATTTGGCCCCTCCCCCCCGTCACATCACTCTCAATTCCCCATACCCAATCATATAACATTAATCATTGATTCATCAATAACATATAACATTCATTCATTCATCCATTAATAACATATAACATTCATTAATTAACATATTCACATTCATTCATTAACATATAACATTCATTCATTCATCCATTAATAACATATAACATTCATTAATTAACATATTCACATTCATTCATTAACATATAATATTCATTCTTTCGTTTTACATATTATCAAAAATATGGTTGTCGTGATATGATTACAATCACTTTTTCTTTTTTTTTTTCTTTTTCAAAGCTGCATAAAGCTGAAGTGGAGTATCGTTTTCTAAATCAATATTTGTCCCCCCTTTAGTTGTTCTGCCCTCTGCTTGTGATCTTAATGTACGCATAATCGTCTGCTCATGACGTGGGCACTGCTTTAAGGGGGGATCTACTGTAATAAGAAGAAATGTTAAACTGATATGTTTTATTATTATTGTTACAAGTATTTGATTAATTAAAAAAATATTAGAGTGGTTCTCTTTACCTGATGGGTCCACATCATGTTCCTGAACTTTTGTTATAGACTTATGCTCAACATGTTGAACACCCTCTAAATCCTGATTTGCAGTTGAAACACGGAAGGTTACATTAATTAATACACCAATTGAAATTAAATATGTTTAAGAGAACATGAGGGCGGTCCTCTTTACCGGATGGGGCCACATCATGTTCCTGATCTTCTCTAGCCTGATCATGCTCAACACTTTGATCATGGTCTACATGCTCTGAAGTTGAAACATGAAAGGTTACATTAATTAATACACCAATTGTAATTAAATATGTTTAAGAGAACATGAGGGTGGTCCTCTTTAACGGATGGGGCCACATCATGTTCCTGATCTTCTCTAGCCTGATCATGCTCAACACGTTGATCACGGTCTACATGCTCTAAAGTTGAAACACGAAAGGTTACATTAATTAATACACCAATTGCAATTAAATATGTTTAAAAGAACTTTAGAGTGGTCCTCTTTACCTGATGGGGCCACATCATATTCTTGATCTTCTCTAGCCTGATCATGCTCAACATGTTGATCACGCTCTACATGCTCTAAAGTACCGGGATGCACACCATGACCTTCATCTGCATGTTCTACTCCACCCTCACCAAGCTGCATTCCAATGTCAAGTGCAGTATATATTATCATTGTTTGAATGTTTAAAACAAATAGGCATGTAATTACTTTATGGTGGAAATTAATATTGAATAGATTGCACAAGTATTCATTTTTAAATAAACTTTATTGAGTTTATTTACCTGCGTGTCGGATGCAATGGAAGATTGTGTTTTCCTAGTCAAGAATCTTAGGCGTTCAGCCACGGCTCCATAGCCTTGCTGGAAGGCAATCTTCAGGTCCTCTTCTGTGGGAACTCTGTTGAATTCAGAGCCCTACATTTTTGTAGATCATGAATTTTGCTTCTATGGTGTGATAAAACCAATTTTTTTTTCAATTTATTATAATTTGGATGCAATATTTCATTTATTGATACTTACAATTTGTGCGGCTAATTTCATATAACCACCAGAGCCAAGTTTATGTTGCCCGTGCTTTTCTAGTCTTACCTTTGTTGCCTTCGATGTGTCAGGCAGCCTATGAAAAGTTTGGAATATGTTAGATTATGTAAAAAGAAAGAGTAATCAATATATAATTACATTGTTGATAGTATCACACATAGCATACTACTTTAAAAAAAAAAATTAATGGCATTTCCATAGCATACAGACATTGAGAGCATATAAAATACAGAGTTCAATCCA
>VDFB02116111.1:0-22546 GCA_007258455.2 Sequoia sempervirens
AATCTTCATGGACTCTTGTCGCTTTGAAACCTCTTGACGCCAGATGCGCTTCTGGCTGATCTTCATCTTGCTTCAGCGGATTGGTCGCTTGAATTATCTTCTTCATCGGAATCTACCTCCTCTAGAATGGGCTTTTTACCCTTTGAACGAGATGGATGAGATTCCGGCTTCTCTGTCTCTTGGACAGCCTGGGTATCTTTCTTGCCAACAGTGAACTTGATCCTTGGACCTCTTCGTGAAGAAGTGGGAGCGGCCGCTGATTTGTTTTTGTCGCGGAGTTCTTGCTGTTGGTGTGCTTCTGCCTCGGACTCTTCTCCTTCTGAGTCTGTCCTGAAACTTTTCATCGTATGACCATGTTTGTGTAACCATTCTTCTGTGTTGGCTAGGATTGGCCTCAGCCTTTCTCTCATGCTGGTGACCTCTTTCCTAGACCACTGTATTACAGGCAACGGCCTCTTAGCAACGCCTTGCTCATCATAGACAGCGTTCGCCCAGTATCACACGGATCCTCAAAATCCTCACGGTAGGTGTTGATACCAAGATCTGATTTGTTGTTGTCAATCTGCAATAGTCCATTTCGCGAATGCTTCTTCATCCTCGCAATCTGCCCAGGATGTCTTCAAAGCGGTACTTGTGTTGGTGACCCTTTTACCTAACTTCTTTCGCGACATCTGCGGTGAGGTCAAAATCAAACCTATACACAGCGTAGGTTTTGATGGTCATGATCTGCATCTCAGCATAGGCGGACTTAGCTTTTGTGCGGTTTGGATGGTATGTCTGCCGATGGTCGGTGAGAACTGAATCCAATACTTGTGGTTGCTTCTTCGTTCTTTCTGCACTGACATCAACTGTATGCATGTTTCCATGAGAACCCACTTATCCGAAGGATAACGTGGTAACATGTAGGGACAACCAGTGTAGCAGCTTACTCTCAAGTAAGTAAACGTTGGGAATTGGAGAAAAATGCATCCAACTTTACTTACCACCTTATAAACCTCATCAGACACTCTTCTTCTTTCCAAAGATGGATCAAAGTTGAAGAGTAAAGGCGCAAAGAAAGCATCAGTGACCCGTCTGAAATGATGAAAGCTCTCCTTTAGCTCCAAGCCCGATGAAATATCTGTACACAGGCACCATCATTTGATTCCCCTTTGTAGATAGACCTGGGAATTGTCTCATCACAGCTGCTGCGTACACCAGGTAAGAAGTCATGTAGAACTTCAATGTAGAAGGAGCATTAATCAACTGCTCGTGCATCTCATCACTGATTTGTTTACCCCAGTCAATATGCACCTTCTGCCTCCTTATGATCTTGATGTACTCATACATCCAATCGTGAAAGGTGGATGATTCCGGCAAACCCTTCACTCTGCTCAGAAATGTGATCATATCCTTGACGTCATCTTTGAAGTCACTTCTCGGGGAATGTGGCCATCACGGAAGCGAGGCGATCTAGGCTTTTAAGCCATTGAGTATTTATCAACTGTTTGGCTTTATTAGGATCAGCATCGAAAATCTCCTGTGCTTTTGATATAGAAATGTCAATATATTTGTCCATGTGAGGAACCTTGAAGACGATGTCAAAGAAATCAGGGTCGAGTCTTAGAATCTCGTGCCTGGAACAGTCGATCACACTTCTGCTTTCTCGGATGTAATGAGACGCAATTTGAAGAACAAATTCAGTATTATGTGCAACTGTGGGGAACATCGCCACCAAGTGGAGATTGCTGTGTACGATTGCCCTCATTGAATCAGGGAGAGGCTTCGTTTCTGTCAATTTTGCGAAGTCAACCAAGTCTTGATGGCCAACTTCTGTATCCTTTATTTCTTCAACTTTCGAAAGCACCATAGTTGGCGGATAGGCGCCTTATTAACATACTTCATCTTACTTTTGCTTCGAAGAAAGGAAACATTAGCGATCATCAAAAGTGGAACCTTCACTCGCGGCAGCCGATCTCCCGAGAGTAGGCGCAATCCGTCTAGCGGAACAAACACCAATTGTTACAGGAAACATGGGAAGCGTGAAATGAGCGAGATTGGAAAAACATGGAAGCGGATGGTGAGAACCGCATAAAGCATTGAATGGAAAAATGAAACTCAGGGAGCACACTGGTCCAAAATGAAGTTCATTTGGAAAGGTTTGGAAAAAGTCAGAAAAAAGTGTAAGGGCGCTAAAATTCAGCGCCCTTACACTTTGAGAAAATTGCTTTTGGTGTAAGGGCGCTAAATTTTAGCGCCCTTACACTTTTCAGTGTTAGGCAATTTTTGTTAAGTTTGAAATGTCATAGTGCTGAAAATTAGCGCTTCTGCAATTTTGGCAATTTTTGAAAATGTAAATGCAATGAGGAATGGCGAAGGCGCTTGAGCTTCAGCAAAGGCAATGTTTGGTTAACTTTGAAATGTCATTCGAAACCATCTCCATTCTATTACATTTTCATTGAAAGGTCAAAGGAATTCTTTTTCACAATGGCGAATCTTTCCAATGTTTACCAAAACGGATGAAGAACTTCTAACAAAGATACCTCAACACAAGCATGGCGGGTAGATAGAAATTCCCAAGTGATATTGCACGCAGAGGAGAAAGGTAGGAAGAAACGCGTATGGGAGACAAGAGAAGAAACGCGTATGTGAAACAAAGAAACGCGAATGCAGAACAATACGCATTTGGAGAAAACAAAGAAAGGAAAGCGTAGGGTTAGCAAAGGCTCACCAATGTTCTTGCAATGAAAGCAAACAATGAAAGGCAAACGCGGAGGAAAAGAAGGACGCATCCAAAACAATGGAGGAGGATCCCATTGCGTAAAGAGAAGAAAAACACGAATGGAGAAGGACGCGAATGGAAAGAATCAAAAACGAATGAAATGAAAAACGTGAATGAAGAAACCAAAACGTGTATGATAACCATGGATATATACAAATGGAAATACAAAACCAAATGAAAGTCTTACCAGGGCCAAACGCAAATATTGCTGAAGAGATGAATGGCGGAAATCTTCCAAACGCAAATTTGCAGATGAGAGGTAATTCGCCCAGCAAGAGGAGAGACAAAAAGAAATAAAATACAAACAACAAAAGTGGCAAATTCATTCACTTAATTGCAAATGAAAATTAAAAACCTAACTCAAGTCGTGCAATAAATTTAGGCACGAAAAGTGGCACGATTGACGAAAAACGCGAAATTGTGAAGAAACGTGTCAGAGGCGAGGCAAAAAAAAGTTAAGTGTCGAAAGAAAATGTAACAGCGCTAAAATTTAGCGCCCTTACATTTTTTGGAAATTCACTGCATGTAGGGGCGCTAAATTTTAGCGCCCTTACATTTCCAGACTTAGTCAAAAAATTGGAATTTCCACCTGCGAGTACTTTTGATGCTCTGCATCTTCCATAATTGCAAAGTACTAGCGATTGAATCGTCATTGAAAGATCGTTTGAGGTCATGTTTTACCGCAGAGACAAGGGGGAACACTCGAATTGACTATTCGAGACTTGGGAACGCATCTCGAGGTGGCATGAAAATGCCCTTGTTATGCGTACTTGAACTTCATGAATCCTAGGAAATGGACAAGTTTTGTAGGGGGGTTATCCGTGGGCAATTTGCCCCAGATTAGGTAATGCTTACCATTCATATGCCTACCGACTACCGAGGTATCCCACAAATAGAGTGATAATGCTCAAGCTGTCTAGGCAACTTGTAGCCTATGACAAAATTATAAGGAAGAAGAAAGGAGGTTTGCACTTCCCTATTGTTTTGGGAAACTCGCTTGAGGAGTGCTCTTCTTTACAGGCAGCCAAGGAGGCAAAAGAGGAATTGTAGTTCTACCACCTCACTCTCCACACCAGCCGGCAGGACTTTGATCCTCAAGGGAAGATTGGAACTGTGCAAGGCGAAGAATATAGGCACAAGGCTCACTTAGAAGATTTTTGGGCGAATGCAGGAGACGAAGTTGAAATCAGAAGGAGGATGTTCTCTAGATTGCCCCTGAAGTTGATCAGAGGATGTGAGGTTGTCCAAGTTCCAAATCAAGTAGATGAAGATGCCAGACTTACTCACTCGGACTATGAGTCAATAAAGGACACACCAATCCTACTGCCAGATTGGGCAGAGCCAGAGATTACAAACTTAGACACTTTGTCTATGCTTGTCTTGACTTTCACAAGGAGTTGGGTGGATGGGCATGTTCATAGGCTGAAGAGAAGATCAATTTCCCTCTCGTACAATCTCATGGGCGATCGGAGGCCACCAGTGTCAGCGAAGAAGAGGAAACAAATAGCCCAAGCTACAGGGCCACAACAGGAGGAAGAACCAATACAGCCTGAGCCTCAGAGGTCAGAAGAGACGTCACCTACATAGTTGTTGGCTCAATCCTCTAGCGTACATGAAGTCTCAATGTTTTCAAATTAGAGGGTTGGAGAGAATGAAGAGCAAGAAATTGGAGAAGTCAACTAGCCATTGTCTAGAGAACTTGATAGTCAGAGTGCCAATGCTCCTGAGGGTGTCGATCAGCTAGAAGAAGGAGATGAAACAGAGACATACATTTGCTTTGATCGTGCACTTGAGGCGGCCTTTGAGGATGAAACGGAGCCTAATGTTAAGGGTTTTGAGGAGGATAGCCAGTGTATGGAGGAAAATGAGCCTCAGCCGAATGTTGCTCAAGAAGAAGTTTGTGAAGTTGAGGCAATAGAGGAGTAGCCCCTTATTGTCTATGGCACTCGGAAGAATGTTCCAAATTTGCTCTCACGCGCGATAAGGAGAGATCAGGAGGATGACACGGACCCGACAGTAGAAATGGAAGAGCTCCTAAATAGAATAAGTGAGTCACCTAAAAGAAAGAGAGCCAGGAAGCACTCCAGGATGGAAACGAATGAGGCTGGTTCTCTCACTCTCCATGTTGCAGTTCCAAGGGAGGAGTGTGATCTGGGTGATGTGATGCTTGAGAGTTACACTGTTACTACGATTGAATTAGGGCGTCCCTCCGAAGCACAAGTTGTTGAGGAGGCTGAAAATTCCTTCCAGGCGCTGAAGGATAGGTTGGTGCGAAAGGAGGAAAAGTACAAGAAATTGAAGAAGGAGCATAGGGCATTAGTTGGGTATGTGCGA
The DNA here is from genome assembly GCA_007258455.2 of Sequoia sempervirens. Classification (NCBI taxonomy): domain Eukaryota; kingdom Viridiplantae; phylum Streptophyta; class Pinopsida; order Cupressales; family Cupressaceae; genus Sequoia; species Sequoia sempervirens. Next base: position 5,096 of record VDFB02116111.1, read on the forward strand.
CATCTAGCACAACCGTGTGCTCAGGAGAACCCAACGGTGGAGCTTCCAGTTGAGCTTCCACAAGAGTTGATCAGTGGGCTCGAAGAGATGAAAAAGGCCATTCAAGAGGGAGATAAGTGGATTGTCGATGTCCGTGCTGAGGCAGAAAAATTCATGATTGATCTTGCCTCCTCTTTCCAGCATGTTTCTGGTATCCTCTCACGCTTGGAAAATATCCAACAGGATTGGTATGACACACATATATTTCAAGATAAGACCATTCCACGCCTGGCTGTTCTGATGCACATACCTGTGCAGACTTTGGTTGATGAAGGGGTGATCCAAGCAGAGGATAGATATGATTTTCCAGGATGGTATTCTGCTGCTTTAACTGGCAGAGGTTTCTTCGACATGGAAAAAATGGAGTCTGCCAAGATCAAAAAGGCAATGGGAAATATTCACGAAGGCATCCTCAATACGCTGGAAGCGTTATTCTCTAGAAGGCTAACTCTCGAGGAGGTGGAAATAGATGGATTGAAGGGGAGGTTGCAGCCGTTCTTCTCTGAGATGAGGGTGTTTGCTCAACTGTACTTTGAAAATATCTCTACATTCTCGGCCATCATTTAGAGCACACAGGAATCTATCGAGAGTTGGAGAAAGTCTTGTGACAGGTAGGAACAGATGATTGCTATTCTTGTATATTATCTCAATCTTACTTCAGCAATTTCAAAACAGGAAGTTGATGAAGTGCTGGCCCGGTTTGTAGCTTACGCGGTCAGAGAGAAGAGCAATGGAAACAAAGTCATGGACGAGAATCTTCTAGAAGGATAGTGGGCTTTAATTGCCCATAGTGGTTAAGGAGGAATCTGCTATTTTTGTACTAATTAATTACGCCACTCCACCTTCTGGCAGTTTTTAGGGCACAATCTTGTCTAGGGCTGAGGTGGCTCGATCTAAGCCATCCATTGTAATTCGATCTGGACCATCCATTGAGATTGGCTAGCTATATAAAGGGGAGTCCCCTCATTTGTACACTAGTAGACATTAGATCAGACTAGAGAGTAGACATTTTGCTAGATCTTAGAGAGACAGTTAGAGTTAAAATAGTTTCATTGCATTGTTTGAAGGAGAAGGAAAATTCTTCCTTTGAGAATTTTGTAAGGAATTGTTACGAAGGCTATCATAATAAAAGAGTTTCATTGATTGGTGAATTTTTCTTTCATTATGAGCAGTTAGTGAGGTTTCTTCACCCTTCGACTTCAAGTAGAACTTAAAGATAGAGTAATTCTCATTTTCATGCAAGTAGTTAGTTATGGGTGGTTGTGTTTGATTTAAGTGAGCTTCATTAATCCATACCACTAACAAGCTTATTGATGGTAAGTTTGTCCTGCGTGATCAACTGGAATACCTTTTAGACTTAACTTTGGTCAAGATTCATGTGTATGTATGCATCGTTTTGATGGTATTTGCATTGTTGAATCGTGATTTGAACATCTTTTCGCTCCCTTGAAGATTGCACCAACCTTGTCGAAGCTGTCCAACGGGAGGTAAGACAACGTTTGGTTAAAGTTCATTGAAGTTAAGCTCAATACCTCTTGCATTTAGACTAGGACATAATTTTCTAATCTCTGTAGCCATTCAATTCAGTTTAATTTTGGTTAGTTTTAGGAAAAGTCATACATCAACGCTAAATCATCCGCACGAAAATCCCCTTCAAATCATCAATCTGTTGTCAGCTGCAAGCCTTTTGAACAATTGTGTAAGTCCCCTCGTAAAAACAACATATCACAACGAACCGACTGAGGGTATTCCAAAGCATTTCGGAACCTTGGAGTTGAACGTGCGATGTTTCTTGCAATCTTAGCGCACAAAATTCTTTGATCAAGAGAGAATGGAGTAGCCTTCGAATTACTTTGTTCTGCTGATTGGTGCAGTCATGAAAATCACATCAACACCTAGCCCTAATCACCCTTTATATCATCATTAATAGGCCCCTATGACCCCACATTGTGCATCTCAAGGCTTATTTTGATAAAAGACTTCATGAAATCAACATATAAACCTGATTTCTTCACTCCCCGACAATCCAATTGGCAAAAGAGCCCCTGTGGGACCCATTCGCCACTTTGGGCAAATGATTCCCATCTAGGTGGGACTAAGTCACCTAGAGTGGTGAATGAGTCCCATTTGGGCTATTTTCGAGGTTTGAGCAGGAAAAATTGGGTTTTAAGTTTTATTTTCTTCAATGTTGGCCTGGGGGATCAAATTAATGGGCATTTTTGGTGGGTTGCCTAGATAAGCAGGATTTTAAACCCTAATTCATGATTCATTCATTATTCATTCATCATTCATCATGCATTCAAGTTGAGCAACCTAGGGTTAGGTCATTTAGAGACCATTCAAGATTCTTCATCCATTGTTGCAGCAATTCAAGATCTATCATCATGGCAAGTCTCTAATTCCATTATTTCATGTTCATGCTTCATCTTATTTTTTCATTTGGTTTAATTATCTAAACGGGGTTTGACCAAGGCAAACCCCCACGCCCTAACATTCAATACTTTTGTTCTATTTCTTTGTGTGATTGCAGATCTAGGTACCTTGAAGGCTTGGAGATAATTGAAGAATAGGTTGCAAATTTGTTGGAGACATCTCCTTATTGGCTAGGTCAAAATATCCACAAAAAGTCACTTACAGTGCCAAAAATCAAGGTTTCGGATCCGGACACTTGGAGGAGCAGAAAGAGAAGACCGAGAGATTTAGATTCCACTTTCGAATTTTCAGAAAAGCCAAAGTGGACTCAAACGCCATTAGTGGTGTATAAGTCCCATTGTACATATTTTTTAGAGATTTATGTAGATTTTGATACCCACTTGGCTAAAACGGGCTCCGATGCAGTTTTTCAAATCTGGGACTGATTCGCCTAGAATGGCATATGAGTCCTAGTAGTTCAAAATTTTAGGATCAGCAGCATTTCCAATCTTCAACACATTTCGAGGCCCACACTTTCTATTTTATAGCTTTCTGTTTCATTTTATTTACATTTCTAAGTCATTTTCTAGGTCTTTTTGCATATCATAGCATGTTTTCAAACATCTTGTATTTTCTTAGTTTTGCATTAGTAGTTAATCTTCTTTATCAATTTCCAGCCTTAGGGACAATCTCCTTTGGCAGATTTCAATCTCTATTGCATTGGAATCTCAAGGATTTATTCTTGAGTGTGAACTTTGTGAAATCAAACTCCTCTTCCTTCATTCCCCTTTTGGTGTGAATAAGGGAAGTTGTGCACTCCATTTCCATTGTCCACAAGAGAATATCTGGTTCAAACATGGGTTCATCCATGACTTGTGGTATGGGAGGAACAACCATAGAAGTTAGTGTAGATCGATTATCCTCACGTGGGATATTATTAAGGGATAACTCAGCTATGCGCTTAGCTTTAAAATTTTGATATGATGCAATAATATTATGCAAAATCTTTTAAAAGATAGACTAATAGTTGTTTCAGAAATAAGATTGTTGGTTTCATATAAGCCATACTCGATTTGGTATGATGAAAAATATTTCAAGTCAGTATCACTGTGTCCTTGGACATAATACTAAGGGATGTACGCATCTTCGACATATTGTCCAAGAACAAATTAATAATGGTACCATTCAAATTGGTGACAAGAAACAGAATTCGAATAAATTTGTTGCCAAACCTAGTCAATAATTTTTAGATTTACACCCATCCCTTTCCTTCTCATTCAACAAATTTCGTAAAAGATAGACTAATAATTATTTCAGAAATCTTTTAGAAGATAGACTAATAATTGTTTCAGAAATAAGATTGTCTGTTTCATATAAGCCATACTCAATTTGGTATGATGAAATATATTTCAAGTCAATATCACTATGTCCTTGGACATAATACTAAGGGATGTACACGTCTTTGACATATTGTCCAAGAACAAACTAATAATGGTACCATTCAAATTGGTGACAAGAAATAGAATGCGAATAAATTTGTTGCCAAACCTAGTCAATAATTTTTAGATTTACACCAATCCCTTTCCTTCTCATTCAACAAATTTCGTAACAAGCACAACTTTAACTCCTACATCTTTTCAATACATACACATGGTTGATGTTGCGGGCTTGATTCTTTGAAAGATTGTGACATTAACATATCACTTCGTTCAAGTGGTCTTACATATAATGGAGAGTATAGGCCTCTTTATAATCCTACTTATTTTAATGAGAAGACCATCAATGTTGTTCTTGTTGATCTTGCTTGCAAGGTAAATATTATCATGAAAGAAATATTGTTTATCAATTTATTTTATATGGTCTTTCTTTATTTCCTATGGGTTTTATTACTTTGTTAGTCCAAGCTGGACCCAAGTCAATAGACATCATATTTGTTGTGATTCTTGAATTTGATCTCTTTAGAGTGAAAGTAGGAATTCTATGGCTAGTTTCCATGAAAGTGGTTGCTTCGATAGTCCAAAAATGTTTAAAATTTCCTCATAATGATGTGTACACTATCCAAGACACTAAATACAAGCCACTTCTGTTTCGTGAGAGCTTTTCCTTAGATCACTTCTGGCCTACTCCACTTGGCCCGTTGCAACCTCCTGGTAATTAAAGTTTATTTAAAGTTCAAAGCGAGTTGCTTAGTGTCCTCTTTTGTAGCTCCATCTTCTTCTACTCCTGTGGTCTCTCCAATCACATCTACTCCATTACAACATCATGCTTGATACTTTATGCCTTCCTCTTCGAGAGCTAGAGATAAACATGCTCCCTTGGGTAGACCCCCTGTACCCTCAAAGGCTTGAAATTCCTCTAATTCTAGTAACAAAAAAGAGGAAAGGCATCCATGTTAAAATATTTTCCTTAGGTATTATTTCTTCCTATAATTCTTGTAATACCTTGACTTATTTCATAAGGGAAAGGGAAGCAAACTACTTTTTCTGAATCCTTTCGTGCATTGTCTATGTCTCATCACTCGAGGGTACCTCTTGTTCCTCCTCCCACTCGAAAATAAGATTGAGGAAAGGCACCCATGATGCAGGATAGACTGCGTGCACCCCGTATATCTCCTGCTCCATCTATAGAACTTGTTCTTCCCTCAATTTCAAAGTTGAAGACAACTCCGCTATAGTGTAGGGTGCTTTTGAGTCATTTAAAATATGTGTTCTGGGTCCACATAATTGCCAAAACCATCTTGCATATGAGTGTAAGCATTGTAGGGGTACATTACCTCATTAATATACTACTTTGAAGATGCTCAAAGATGATGATCCTCTTCCCATGCGACCATCTCCTAACTAGGTTATGGCCAACTCCTTTTCTTCTTCTTCGCAATAGTCAGTTAAGGTATCTTTTGCTCCACCTCTGGTGCATCTAAGTGACCTCGATGAAGCTCATCCTAAAAGGGTGCAAGTGTTCATCACTCCTTCAGTGGACCCGCCTTTGATTCCAACACTTCCTAACATTGCACGTTTTGCTTAGCCTCTAGATATGCCTAACATTAAGACTATATCTAGTGTTGCAGTTATTGGACATCTTGCTCCAAAATGCACCCAACATTAAATATTTCTTGATATCCTCAAACTTGTCATGGTTGATGTTTAACATTTGTGAGCAATTGCCTATTCACAAGTTTGAGAAAGGTCCCATCCGACCATTTCATAAGAACTTCTCAACATCGCCAATACCTTTCTTTATCAATTATTTTCACAAAAGAAGTTCCAACTTTGTCTATCCTCACTATTTCTCTTCCTTAGGAGGTTAGCAGAGATATTCCTATTGTATATGCTCCTATAATGCATTCAACACACTCCTCTTGAAGGATGTGTTCGAATTGTTAGAGAATATTCTAGCATTCACTTCACAAGATGTCTAGGACAATGTTGTTCTTACAGCTACATCCTTAGCTCTTGTTGCAGATGACATGCTCAGCATTACTTTAGCAGTATTTCCTTTGTAAGTTCAACCTCCCTCTCTATATGACCAAGATTGGGAGGTTGATGATTTGCTCAAGGAAATCCCCTAGAGCAGTACCTTCCTTTTCATTAAGAGACAACATTTTGATTGATTGTTGTATTTCCCCATTCTTGCATTTATATGGTTGTGATTCTTCCTTGGAAATACGCAATATAATCTCTCTTGTGAATTCTTTTATATGTATCATTATTCTTCTATGTGTTGTATATTGACTTTATTTTACTTTTGGGGACAATGCAAAATGTTAAGATATTTATGTATTTGCCATGTTCACCCGAAATTTTTATTTGTTTTCATGTGAATCTTCTTCCTTTCTAGTCGTTGTTCCATTGTATATAGGGAATGGTGTCAATTCATATATCATATATATATTATACAATCATACTGACCCTAGGTATTTCGATCCCTTAGTGTCTTTTTGTATGTAGTCGATGTTGTAGTTTAAATGTGGCATCCCTTTTAGTGTGTGATATCATTTCATGAGCACATTTTATGTGTTACATGCTACATCTTTCTTTATATCTTTTCTGCTTTTCTCTTCTTAAAATGACTTGCACTCCTTGAGTCATGTAAATTATTATAAAGTGGGGGGGGGCTATCACAATGCACAATCACATTCACATTGAAAATAAAAATATTTTTAATCATTGCAGAAATATGATAACCATAGTTACACGGAGACACGTCTCCCACCCCTAGGATGCGTTTTGGATACCCATACCCATTTCGTCGTACCGAAAACTTGTCGAAGACATCTCAATTTTTCATTTAAAAAAATATAATAACCCTACATTTTGGCTAGTTTCCATATGAAAAGAAAAAAATGAATTAGACATTTCTAAATTTTAATGTGTAATATCAAATATGAGGTATGAACTCTTTGACATTTTTGTGTTTAAACTTTAAATTATAAAATAAATAAGAAAAGAAAATACGGTGTCTCCAAGTACCCCCATCTCTTATTTTCAAAAATAGACGTATCGGTACCGGTACCAGTCTCTCATACTAGTACCAATACCAGTACCAATCGCTTGACAACTATGATGATAACGCATGAACCACCTAGCAAGGAACAACCCATTATAATTTTTGTTCTCTTATGTTTAATATTTTTTCATGGTTGTACTGCAATGTAACTCTCAACAATCATAGTCTAATCAAAATCGTTGTATGGTCTCTAGCATAACATAACTTGCTAGCCATGCTTGTAATTTTTTTTATTTACTTGCATATTTTTTTGCTTTGTGCTATTTTTGTTTAACATGTTTGTTTGCAACTAACATGTTTATTGTAAAAACCTTTCAGCATAACATAGTTGTTCTATGTAGGATATCTTAGTTGTTTTGAATATATTCTCCTTGGGGGCATATCCATATGGAATGAAGACTCTGCATCATCTATAATATAGTTGGGTAATTTTCAAAGTTATGTTATTTTTTACTTTAGCACACATATGCAACATGGTGGATATGCCTACCAAAGTGGGGGAAAAATTTAGTATTGAATATTGAATACCCCTTTGTAATTTCACATTACATGACACTCCCCTTTAGCTTGATGAATGAAATATCTTATTGTTAACATGATGATATTAAAATATGTTTATAGTAGCAAAATTATCCTATCTACAAATTTTTGGGTTTGTTTTTCTAGGACGACGGCACTATGCACGAATGTATGTGTGATACGCTAGCTTCCCATGAAAATCTGTGATGGGAAGCATGGTTGGAACATTATGTTTTGAGTAATTTGGAAATTAAATGCTCTTGTTTCGAGTCATGACCTGCAGATGCTTCTAGAACATGCTATTTTTTGAAAAAGAAAGTCTTTTCCTTGGTAGGAAGAAGGAAAAAAGACTCTAATTCACAAAATCAACCATGAATGCATATTTTTGGGTTTTACCTTTGCAACTCTTGAAGTTGTTGAAGCATTCATCCTAATATAACATTCTCTTTGCTTTTGCATGTCATTTTCTTCATGGTGAGACTATAAAGTGCAATCTTGTAGCTTTTGAATCCTCTTGGAGGTCTGTGACAACTTCTAGGTAGACCTATCATAGATTGCTTGCTTCTTTGAATGTGGGTAATTTACTAGAGCTAGTATTTAGAAATATTATTGATATCATTGTATTAATGTTGAGTTATTTTTCTTATCTAGCATTACACATGCGTTTATAAATATTTTATGATTTCTATTTTTTATCATAATCCTATTTGTCTGTCCGTGGAGGTAGAAATACCAAAACTGGGGTTTTATTGATGCAAACCCAATAAGACATCCACCCCAAATATTTCTCTTCTCTCCTTGTGTGCATTTTTATTAGATTTTCTTTTGCTTTAAATTGAACTGAAGTGATATTTATTTTGTTTTAGATTTTTCTATTATTGTCCGTACGAGACCACAATGCATTGTGTTGTAGTCAACGCGTGACACAAATATTTTTATCAGTTTGTTGTAATTGGAAAATAATATTGAAATTGTTTAATTTAGTTTCATTATCCAGATTGTAAAAGTTTTATAAAAGAGAATAAATCAAATTGTTAAGTAACATTTGATTCATTTGAATGCAGTAAAAATTTGAGTTCTCAAAGAAAACACTTTTCTTTCCTAGAACTCAATTTTCGAACATACATTATAATTAATTGGGATAGGAGATGATTCAATATATAATCACATTGATTCTAACATCATAGGGGTTTTAGTTGGTAGAGGAAGGCACTTTTATTTAAACCATAAGGTTAGTATTTATTGTTGAACTTAAGTTGTCATTGATGTCAAAGGAGTTCATTGATGTCTAAGGAGATGTAATACCAATTGAATAGTGAATGTAATAGTACTTGAATTATCATTATTAGTTACATTTTGAGAACAACGAATCCTACTTCTTACAGTATGCTTGCAATATCATGCGTGCATTTATTGATGTTGATAGAGGTAATTTGGAAGTGTTATTTGGAATGTTAGAGATCAGCTACTCAGGGTAGAGAGAATTCTCTGGCAATACAATTATGAGTTATATTCCCTTCTAGATGCGAGTTTTTCTCTGCGATTTGAAAAGAAAGTATGCCTACACATGTTATATAATATACTAGAGTTTCCGGAAGTTATGTTCAACATGCAAAAAGTTTGAAGTGACAGAAGGGTCACTCTGCTTATTAGTTAACTAGTGATGGTTTTGGAACTGTGTGACAACGACAAGTAGCGTGTGGCACCTAGAGATAGTATGGGATGATAAAATAGGTCTAGATTAAGGTTTTTGTGGAAGCACACAACATCATGTTCCTTTGGCGGCAATAAATTTGATTTAGGACCGACTTGTTACACATTTCAAGCAATTTAAATTTAGGTTCACCTTATGTCATTCAAAATTCATCCTAAAATTTAGTATTTGTTGTAGTGTAGAAAAATGTATCCCTTTTACATTTTCACACTTGTTTGGACCCTCCTAGTTAATTTGGACTTAATTGTGCCATATTTTAGTGTTGTAATATGTATTTATTTACACTTTCATACTTATTTAGGGATCCTTTAATTAATTGAGCTTAATTTTGCCTTAATTGGCCCCTTTAATTCATTTTCCAAGCATATTAATTGTATTTTCCAAAGAGGAAACCCAACATTCATTAATACCTTAACATAACACTTCTCATTGAGCAATGTGTGTCATAGGTTTAGGGAACTAGGACTCGCCCATGGGTGAATGGGTCCTCCCTTAGACCTAGGACCTAAATTTAAATTATGTTTTTAGCAGTATTTTAACATATTCAACTCTATATTAAGATTTTGGCTTGTGATATTCGAATCTCGGGAAATTGAGGATACATATCTATATAAGGTTATTTTACTATGTTTCACCTAGAAGATTTTGAGAAGCGACCTAGCAATTTTATGAGCAAGTTTATGAGATTTCAAGAGCATTTCAAGAGTGATCAAAGGCATTCAAAGGCAGATTTATTCAAGATCTATTTTAGCATTCAAGACCCATTTGTCATGTCAAAGTCTTCTTACATCATGCATGTTTTTGGACCTAATATGGTGACGTAGGTTTCATGATCCATTCAAGCATTCAAAGCACTATTTCAAGTCAAGATTCAAGGTTCAAGATCCACATCCATTAAAGCCATTTCATGCAACTTGCAGATCTACATTCCAATTTTTATTCAAGGGTTTGTTGAGTGGTAACATTTCTTTGTTCATTCTTCATTCCCTTTTTCATGTTTCATTTTATTTCAAGGTTTGATTACCAAAATGGGGTTTTGACCAAGGAAAACCCCCATTCACCAAAAAAAAAACATTTTTCCCTTTAATATTGTGTTTGTAGATCTAAGTGGAAGAAAGCTGGAAGATCTTTTGAAGAGCAAAATTGAAGAAATTATCAAAGTTGCAAAAGTTGTAATCTCACAGAAGCTCACAAAAATTATTTCCAGCTTTTTAATCCTAAAACCTGGGAAAATTGGAAGACTCAGATTTGTAGCAGAGGCTCCCGAAGGTTGCGGGAAAATCCTAAATCAAGACCCATTCACCCCTGGGCAAATGAGTCCCATATCAACTTCAGAAACTGACTTTTGGTGACTAGTACACGTGCTTCTGCCCTTCTCTGATTTACATTATGTTTTTTGGTCCTTTCAATACTAAGTTTAATCTTGCTATTCTAAGTGTTAGATTGAATTTTGGTGTTGATTTACTATTTTTAGTTTTTCTCCCCAAAGTGTTGTTTGACCAAGACCCCCATCTTGACACAAAAAGGAAATTTGAAGATTCACTCATTGAGTTGACTCACCTAAGGGTTTTAACACAATTCTTTGTGTGGATCTCATTTCCTAATGAAATGGAGGAAGATAGGTCCCTAAGAGGTCCATCATTCTCCATTTTGATGCCCATCTTATTTTTCTTTATTTTCATCTACCAAACATTTGAAAGCCAAAAAATTTAGAGCCAAAATTTCTTTCAAATTTTTTTGAAAACCCTAATTAGCAAAGATTATTACATCCATAACCCTCGCAATGAGAAGTTCAAATTTTTCTGAAATGTCTGAAAATTATAATAAGGGGCACTTAAAATCATACATGTGATGCCCTCAGCGGAATCTAATTATCCCTACTCATTGTCATCATCAAATATGAAAAAGGTACTCTAAATATATGAAATTTAAAACATAAAGTATTTGCTCGGCTTGGTTGTTTGATTCACTTATAGGATATAATACATTTTGATACCTTCAATAATTTTTTGATGAATACGCGTGTCTATTAATTGAAGATCAAAATATAATACACATATTCACGAAAAAAGGGTAGGAGGACACAAGGTCACTCCCCAAAGTCACACAAGCAAAGCTTAGAAAGCAAGAACTAAAGAACTCATAAAACAAAGCCACTAAGCGGTGAGAGCAGTGCTAGCAGGGGGCGGAGGAGGGTCTCGGTCATTTGGTTTGCCCCATAGATCAGTGGGGTTTGGGGTGATGTCAGGCACAGACCAACCATCTTCAATATCTATATCTTTTGTAGAGAAGGGGTATTCGCTACTCATGGGTCTCTTTATTCTCAAGAGATTCCCAAGGGGCAAATTGTCCTAAACTACCTCAAGGAACAACGCAAGAGTTCTAGAATCAGAAAGAGCAGGTCACAAAGGTTTTTTGGACAAACTGATGAGCTCTCAGCCAAAGGATGACAATGCGGAATACGGACGATAGCGCGGTGTGCTGGTGTCCCAGAGGCACGTTGGCGTCTCGTACAGACCAGAAAGCGAGTTTATCACAGAGAATACAAAAGTGACTATTTCTACTCTAATTGCTAAAAACCTTAGAGTGTGGGAAAGTAGCAAAGTATAACAAAACTGAAATAAAGAAGTGTAAATGATAAAGATAAGGAGAAGAAAGAAAGTGTTCACAACCACGCAAGTAATGAAGCCTCCAACATGTGAATATCTTCAATACCTGCATGCGTAAGATCTGGAGAAAGTATTGGAGCTGTATAGGGGCTCGCTTCAGTCAAACCCCCATTTTGGTGTTCCCACCTCTACGGATAGCCAAATAGATAGAAAGAAATAAAGTATGCGATAAGTGATAAAAGCAAAGCTCGCTCGAGGACTTGGAGAACCTTATCACAAATGTAGGTGATAAAAGCAATCCCTGCTCAAGGAGGAGAACCCGTATCACAAATGTAGATGATAAAAGCAATCCCCGCTCGAGGAGGAGAACCCGTATCACAAAATATAGATGCAATAGATAGGGGATGTGTGAAATCCCAAGATGCTCGCAAGCACAAGATGAGGGAGATAGAGTTGCAAGCTTAAGGAAGCCAAATAGAGAGAGCAATAGAGCTGCAAGAGCCAAGAGTGTTGCAAAGCGTGTTGTAAGAGTTTGAGAATGTTGTTGTAACAAGTTGTATCAAGCTATGCAAGCAAAATAGCAAGACCAAAAGAGGAGGAAAAGGCAGGAGCCAAAGCTAGAGAGAAGCTAGAAGACCAAATGGATTGAAAATATAGCTTTTAAGGAGAGAAGCAAAAAGAAGCTTCTCAGACGGTTACAAGGCATCTCGAGTTGTTACCATTGACAAAAGCAGATGACAAGTGGCAAACATGCTCGGAAAGTGTCATTTGAACGTTAAAATGTCGCAAGATTCTAGTAGGACGCACGGTCGTTTGTGTGGCATGCTAGTGTCCAGACACATCACACTACAAAATGACAAGAATGGGAGAAGCACAAAGTTTGACGCAAAGCTAACGCATGAGGGTAGCTGCTAAAAATGGGGTGTTGAGCATCCTGAGAGGGCAAAAATGTTGATGCAGGGGCTAAAATGAGCCTACACAAGTTCTAAGGGAGTGGACACTAAAGTGGATGTAAGAATGTATGTCAAATTGCATGGAGTGCAATTTTACAACATTGCATTTTTCCCCCACTTTAGCGGGCATATGAATCTACACTAATATGCACACTAAAGGAAATCCACTAAACAAAAATAACATCATTAATGCCAAAATGATACTGTAGAGGAAGCAGATAAATTTTTGAACCAAAGAAGCATGCCCCCAGGCTTAAGACCTACAAAACAAACACATTAGACAAGAAAAACTTGCACAAGACAACAATATTAGAACATAAAAAGCCACTACATACAAGGTTAGAACATTAAAACACATACACACAAGCACACAACAAACTAAAGGATTTGAGTCAGCAAAGTGAAAGAGACCTCGATGTAAAAGGTTGTATCAATACTATGTGTCGTCCCCAAATTAAGAAATAACACACATAGAAGAATTCTTAAATGAAGAGAAGAATGCACCCAAAAGTTAGGGAGGCAATCAATATCCAAGAGAGAAAGAGCATATACTCAAGATGAAGAAGATGCAGATCTTCGATCTGTATATACAATTGAGAAGAGAAGAGAGAAAAGAATTTAAGAGATAGAAAGGAAAGAAAATTCCAAGAGAGATGGCTCCACAGGTACTCTCTCTTGAGGAGGTTCGTACAAAAGGACTTCGTAGCTCCGCAAAACTATGAAGTTGATCAAAGTACACCAAAGGCCTGCAAACCACCGATGGACAAATCCTGGAAGATGAAAGCGTCTCACAGGACTGCAAACCTATGAGAAGGCAACCGCCAAGTTCTCTCTCATGAAGGAAGCCTAGTAAAGTAAGCGCTTTACAGGTCCGCGGACCTGCAAGGAGGCATCCCCCAAGTTTTCTCTCATGAGGGAAACCCAAAGAAGTAAGCGCCTTACATGCCCGCAAACCTGCAAGGAGGTGTCCCCCAAGTTCTCTCTCATGAGGGAAACCCAAAGAAGCGCCTTATAGGCCCGTAGACCTACAAGGAGGCGTCCCCCAAGTTCTCTCTCATGAGGGAAACTCGAAGAAGGGGTCTCCGTAGAGTCAAACCGGAAAGCGGCTTTACAGGCGCACTTGCAAAGTGACATGTTAATCCATAGATAAAACATGTCAAAAAACACAAAGCAGCCATGCAAGAAAACAAGTGGACAATCACGCAGACCGTCAACAAATTAGAGGGCTTTCAAAGGGGTCCCTCGGGAACCCTTCAAAAGAAGAGGGGTCCACTCAAGGGATGTGCTATTTGAAAAGTGAGGTCTAGTCAAGCTGCCCCCAAGCTAGACGCTAATGAATTCATTCAAGAGAAAAGATTTCGAAGGGGGGTCCCTCGGGAACCCTTAAAAAAAAAGGGGGGTCCACTCAAGGGATGCTCCAATTGAAAGACATAGAGAAGTGAGGGGGTCCTTAAAAGGATGCACATCTCCAAAGCAAGTTATTGCTACCCCCAACATACAGGGGAGGAGAACCATGCAAGATACATTGAACATTCATGGTAGTCGAGGTAGACCTCGGTATCACTTGTCATTTGAAGGAGAGGCAGGTGCATCGGCAAATAAATGAGTGATGGCACTTGAATCAAGAAGTTGTATTTTATCCTTCAAGGCCTTACATTTACTAGTGGAATGGCTAGGCACTCGATGGAATGTACGGAAAGAATGCTTTACTTTATCATGTTTGTGAGATCTCTTACAAGGAGGAAGAGTAATCAAGTGGGCTTTTAGGAGCCTCAACAAAATATTTTCTTGCTCAGACAAAGAGTGAGGAGCAGGAAGCAACCCTTTCTCTTGTGGAGAAAAGTTTGACTGCTCACAAGAAGAAGGCACGCAGATAGAAAACAATGGAGGATCTACATGGAGAGTATTATTCCGACAACGAGGATCATACTCCTCTACGGGATCGACATCACCTTTCCCGACAGGACTACTAGCATTAACCTCTTTAATAGAAGTGTGATCATCTTCGTTAGAAGGAGGAAGATCGACATCAAGGACATTACAACTGTTGCTCACACTATCCTGCAACGCAAAAGAATAACCATCTTTGATAGCAGGTGTGGATGATGTTATCGGAAGGACTAAGTGGATCGGGTCGATTTTATGTACTCCAATGAAGGATTCCGTAAAGTCTAGAGAAATTCAATCATCGCCAAGACATGCATTCTTTGGAGAAGAGGTAGAAGGAGCAAACTTAAGATTTCTTGCTTCAGAAGGATCTTCTTCAGGGACATCTATCTCAAGAGTATCCTTTGTAGTAGGTACTGCTGGAGTAAACATCGACTCATTGGAAGATATTGAAGGGATAAGAGTAGGCACAACTGAAAACTGACTAGAAGTTGCCATTTCACATAAGTACATAGCCTTAGAGTTAGCCTTGACTATGACTACTTGATTATTGCAAATGAACTTAATAGATTTATGCAAGGTAGATGGGACTGCACCCATAGCATGAATCCACAGTCTACCAAGAAGAAGATTATATAGTAACTTTTCTGACATAACATATACAAGGGTGGGTACAGTAATGGATCCCAACCTCAAAGGCAAGACTATCGTGCCTAGGGCTTGTCGATTGACATTATCAAACCCACGAATGTCAACAAAAGAAGCATTAAGAGAAGATGAATCAATATTTATCTTAGGCAATAGATCAATGCTACATACGTTGAGCGTCGAACTGGGATCCACGAGAGTACGTCTAATGCCAATGCTATTAATATTAACTATAATCATTAAAGGATCCGCTTGCTTCTACACTTCCGGAGGCGGGAGTTCGTACAAATAAAACGTGATATTCTGTGAATCCACACAAATATGAGCCATCAACACATTAACATCTGTCATCCTAGCAAAGGCAGGAAAGATGATCTTCTACAATGCTTCCTAGAGCATACCTTGATAAACTAGAGTAGACTGAAGCAAGTCTCATAGTGAGATCTTAGTCGAAGTAACATGGAGTTGCTCGACAAGATCGTAATCACCAAGTGCTTTAGTTGTAGGTTTAGGAGCTGAAGGAAGACTTGGTTGTTTATTCATTTTGTTCTTATAAGTATTGGCTACCGCTCTACAAGAGGGAGCCTTAGAAAGATCAAGGGAATCGCTATCAAATGGGACACCCTCAATAGAACAAATCCTTTTAGGAGAAGGACTAGCTAGAGTTAGGTAAATGACCGTCTCTTAGGCCTTTGAGGGGCAACAGAGACATAGATTACATTTACAGAATCATCACAACTAGTAGAATAATTATTCGAAGAAACATTCTCAACATTGATCTAAGGAGAATCAAATGTGGGAGGAGATTCATCATTTGCTAATACATCATCTCTGGAAGAGAGTGCATTAGAACAAAGATGGGATTCATCATTCACCAATGCAACATCTCTAGAAGAGAGTGCATTGGAATGAAAGGGAGATTCATCATTCACGAATGCATCATCTCCAAAAGAGAGTGCATTGGAATGAATAGAAGGTAGAGTAACATTGAGAAAGGTATCAATGATTTCATCTTCTTGCAACAAGATATCCTTCAAAGCAAGAGGAATCTCATGAGAAAGATCAAAGATACAGAGTGACATGGGAAAAGCCAAGTCACTATCACAAGCATGAAATGGAACATCATTAACACTTTTAATATAATTAGATAATGAACTCATAAAAAAAGATATTAAAATAATTTTGGTGATAGGACCGAGAAAAATCTAAAATCCAGATTTTTAGATTTTTTTCAGTATTTTCTAGGTTCTAGTAATTTGCATTTTCGGAGGTCTTCATAGTGGAATTTAGGGTTGAAACTTGCATTGGTCCCTAAAAACAAGTTGTCGAAATACACTTTTTTAGGGATTGAATTAGTCCTCTTGGAGACCTTTCCAACGGTATAAAGGATTCTGAATTCCAAGCACTGAGTCAAAAGTTATGACCCCACCAAGTTGGGGTAAATAAATGCCTAGTTTTTTGAAAAAAATTGTGTTTCACGTCAGGTTCACCAAAATGTAGAGAAGGGGGATTTGCTACTCATGAGTTTCTTTATTCTCAATAGATTCCCAAGGGGTGAACTACCCTAAATTGCCTCAATGAACAACGCGAGAGTTCTAGAATCGAAAAGAGCAGGTCACAAAGGTTTTTTGGACAAACTGACGAGCTCTTGGCCAAAGGATGGCAACGCGGAATACGGATGAAAGAGTGGCGTGCTAGTGTCCCAGAGGCACACTGGTGTGTTATATGGACCAAAAAGCGAGTTTATCACAAAGAACACAAAAGCAACTACTTCTACTGAGGCACACTGGTGTGTTATATGGACCAAAAAGCGAGTTTATCACAGAGAACACAAAAGCAACTACTTCTACTCTGATTGCTAAAATCTTTAGAGTGTGGGAAAGTAGCAAAGTATAACAAAACTGAAATAAAGAATTGTAAATGATAACAATAAGGAGAAGAAATAAAGTGTTTACAACCACCCAAGTAATGAAGCCTCCAGCACATGAATATCTTCAATACCTACATGCGTAAATTTAGAGAAAGTGTTGGGGCTGTATAGACGTTTGCCTCAGTCAAACCCCCATTTTGGTGTTCCCACCTTCACAGACAACCAAATAGATAGAGAAAAATAAAGTATGCAATGAGTGATAAAAGCAAAACCTGCTCGAGGAGGAGAAGCCGT
>VDFB02116112.1:0-26316 GCA_007258455.2 Sequoia sempervirens
TATCTTCACATTTAAGCTCAATGACGACACAACCCCCCGGAAAGACAGACACCAGAAAAGAGACAGAGCGAGAGAGCGAGGAAAAACCCAAGCCAAAAGACCGGAACGGAGCAAAAATAAAGGGGGTC
This sequence comes from Sequoia sempervirens, assembly GCA_007258455.2. Lineage (NCBI taxonomy): Eukaryota > Viridiplantae > Streptophyta > Pinopsida > Cupressales > Cupressaceae > Sequoia > Sequoia sempervirens. Next base: position 129 of record VDFB02116112.1, read on the forward strand.
CCCATCTGAATGGGGCGATGTGTGAAAAGGTCACAGCATCTGGCGACTCCACGGGAAAGTGTTGAAAAACACTTTAAGAATTGAACTCAGATTAGTCTTCCTCATACCATCATACGGAAAAGGACACTTACTCAAAAGGGGAGAAGAATCCGATATTGGGTCAAAACACTTTCATCTAAAACCTTGTGAGTTTGTGCATGCATTCCATCTCTGAACCATGTGGGCTTCGAATGTTGGTAATGGGTTATATAAATATCTTAACTTCAAAAGCATCTGGACATTGCCTGTTGCGGTCAGTCCTGCTTACGTGAGTTATCGCTACAATTCTCACGAATATTTAACCTTGCCCGGCCCGGGCGTCCATAGCTCCGGTGGGTGCACAAGTATGTTCCCAAAACCAATATTATGATATTTTCTTTCATTTTTCATTTTCTTATTCTTTCTTTTAGGATATTTCTTTTAAGTATATTCTCTTTTCCATCACTTGATTTCTCCGTCAATTCCTCAATTGGCTGGCAGGCAATGAAGCCTCCAATGGGTTTGAGAATTGCAGTGGCGCTGAAGCAAGATGTAAGATTTTCATCTGCTGAGACTTTTCCCAAGAAACCAAAATGACTCAGAGTGGAGATAGGTAAGATTTTTAAGGTCTTTAGACTCGTGTGTTGAGATACAATAACGGGTTAACCTCCCGAGACGAGTTCGATCTCTAACTGGATGATAACAAGAGGAAAACAACCTTAATTCTTTTCAAAAATTTATGCAAATTCCAGTGGAAAGAAACCATGTTATGAAAGTTGAAACATCATCACCCCATCGCAACGGGAAAACCCTAAATCCTTGCCCATTCCAAACCAAAACCACCTGAGCGGACAACTCAAGGGACGAAAACGCCAAACCAAAAACCCAAAGGGCAACAAACCAAAACCAAAACGGAAGAAAAACAGAAAAGCGAACGGAAAGAAAACAAACGGGAAAGCAAATCTAACCTAACTATTTTACAAAGCAGGCTCTCGGAGAGAACCTAAGACTGGAAATAATGCTTGAGGAACTGTCCGTTGACGGGCAACGGGACATCCTCCCCTGTCAATGTACGCAATCTAAATGCATTATCCCCAAGGATTTCAGAAATCTGATACGGGCCCAACCACAACTTGTCAAACTTATCGTGATCACCCTTCTTCTCGTGGGCCTTGTCCCAATATAAAACCAAGTCAGAAATCCTGAACGACTTGATCTTAGCCTGTTTATCAAACCATCTCTTCACCACTGCCTGGTGCTTCGTTAGATTCTCAAGAGCTTCATCTCTTTTCTCTTCTAGATGCATTAGCTGGGACAATCTTGTCTGAACTTGATCCTCTCCCTCGAGGTACTCTTGAATGAATTGGAGAGTTGGGATCCTTAACTGCACCGGAAACACTGGATCCTGTCCGTAAACCAGGTGATATGGAGATGTTCCCAAGGAACTCTTTGTTCTTATCCTGTCTGCCCAAAGCGCAAACCTCAACTGTGTGTGCCAATCTTTCGGATTTTTATCCAGTAACTTCTTAATGGCATTCAATAAATTCTTGTTTGTGGACTCTGCTAGTCCATTCCCTTGCGGATAGTAATTGGAGGAAAACTTCAGTGTAATTCCATACTCAAAAGCCCAGTTGGAAAACTTCAGCGATGAGAAGGCTGAACCATTGTCACTGACCAAAACGTGGGGGCATCCAAATCTTGTCACAATATTTTCTTCAAGGAATCTGATAACCACCTCTGACGTGCACTGCTTCAACGCTTGAGCTTCTGTCCATTTAGTGCAGTAGTCTATTGCTGTCAAAATATATCTATGCTGTCCTGATGACGGCGGGTTGATCATACCAATAAAATCCAAACCCCATTTTGCGAATGGTCTCACTTCAATCACTGGCTGCAAAGGCATAGCGGGATGCCTTCCTCTATTAGCCGCTGTCTGGCATATGTGGCAAGCCTTCACATGCTCATATGTGTCTTTAAAAAGTGTGGGCCAATAATAACCAGCTCTCAGGATCTGATGAGCTGTGGCCAGACTTCCTCCGTGTCCTGTTCCAAATTTCTCATGGAAGTGTTCCATCAACTGTTTTGCTTCTTGTTTTCCTACACATCTCAAATAAATGCCTTCATAGTTCCTCCTGTAGAGGACTGATCCTTGAAGCATGAATCTCTGGCTCCTCATTCTCAGTGCCCTCCGCTGGACTGGATTCAAATGACGAGGGCATCTGTGATTCAGCAAGTAGTAGACTGTGTCATCGTACCATTCTCCGGGAGACACCTCCTCTAATACATAAGCTTGTTGAACCAATCCTGGGCCAACCATTGCAATTGTCTGAGCCAAAGCTTGTCCTCGGACCAACTTCATAGGCTGTATCTCAATATCATACTCTTGCAAAGTGGCGACCCACTTTCCTCTTCTTTCTCCTAACTCATTCTGCATCAATAAAATCTTCACCGTGGCGTCTGGAACAATCGCGTGGATCTTGCTCCTCAAGATGTAATGTCTAAATTTCTTGACGGCCTTCACCAAAGCATACGCTTGCTTTTCAATGCTTGGGTATCTTAACTCTGCTTCTTTCAAGGGTGAGCTCATAAAAGCAATCGGGTGCTCATCTTTTTCTTCAGTTCTTTGAGTCAGTACTGCGGCGCATGTGTGCTCTGAGGCAAATGAATACAAATAAAAAGGCTTTGTATAATCCGGACTGACCAGCACTGGAGCGTCCACTATAGCTTGTTTGATCTCATCAAAAGCCTTTCTAGTCTGTGGAGTCCACTCAACCTTTGCATCTTTCTTCAACATTGCATTCAGTGGCCTTACTATCTCAGCAAACCCGGTTATAAACTTTCTGACAAAATTGATCTTGCCGAAGAATGATCTTAACTCTCTCTGAGTGCCTGGCAAACCAATCCTTGAGATGGCTCCAATACGTTCAGGGTCAATTGATATACCCTTCTCTGAAATAACGTGACCCAGCAGTTTACCTTCGGTGACGCCAAAGATACATTTCTTAGCATTCAGAGAGACACCGAATCTTCTACATCTCTGAAATATTTTCCTCAAATCCTCAACGTGATCTCCTCTTTTCTTCGAGAACACCGTCAGGTCATCCATGTAAATTATAATGCACTTTCCGACAAGGTCTCGAAAAGCGATGTCCATTGCTCGTTGGAAAGTGGCCCCCGCGTTGATTAAGCCGAAAGGCATTCTCCTATAGGCAAACGTTCCCCATTTCGTGGTGAACGCAGTCTTCAATCTATCCTCATGTTCAACCATCACCTGATTGTAGCCCGAGTATCCGTCCAAAAAGGACATCATTTGTGAACCATTCACTATTTGCAACACTTCATCTAATGAAGGCAAGGGATAATTATCTTTCTCAGAGGCCCTGTTCAAATTGCGGAAATCGACACATAGCCTTATCTCTCCATTCTTCTTTCTGACCGGCACGAGATTGGCGACCCACGTGGAGTGCCTCACTGGAAAAATAATTCTGGCTGAAAGGAGCTTCTTGACTTCTTGATAAATTAATGGTTCTAGCAATGGATTCACTGGCCTCTGCCTCTGCCTAAATGGCCTGCTGCCTGGCTTTAGTGGTATTGTATGTGTAATCAGTGATGTATCATATGTCTTTAAATCTTCATATCCCCAGGCTATCACCTCTGGAAACTCTTTCATAACCTTTAAGATACCTTCCTTTTCTTCGGGTGTACAAACCTTTCCAATGAACACATTCTTCACTTGTTCACTTGTTCCTAGATTGACAGGTTCGCAATCATTGCCTTGCGTGCTTTGATTTCTGCTTAATCTGTCAGTATCAAATAGCCTTTCCAATTCAACCATTCCTTTTGGGATTACATTAGTCTTCAAGTTCAATATCCCTTCTGTATCATATTCAGCCTCTTCAGTATCTTCCTCATCTATGATTTGTGCTTCAAACACTCCTGAGTTTGTGAGAAAATCCAGAATCTGCTTGTCGTCCTCGAACACTTGAAAATTCTTTATGTTATCAGGGATTGCCGGGGTTGAAACCAACTCTACTGTGAACTTCCTTAATCCCTCCATTGCCAGTGGTTCCAAAGAACTGGCAGCTTGTGCCAAAGAGTTTGCAACGGTATTTTTAGATCGGTAGACTTGCTTTATGTTGAATGCATCAAAACTCTCTATTAGGTCCCAAACTCTGTTCCGATAACGGCTCAATCTCTTGTCATGGCAGGCGAACTGCTTCCTTACTTGTCGGACCACAATGTCAGAATCTCCAATGGCGTATACAATCTTGGCTCCCTTCTGAATTGCAAGGAGTAATCCATGGATCAAGGACTCATATTCAGCAACGTTGTTGGTGCATGAAAACTGGAGCCTATAAGAACCCAAATAAGCTTCTCCTGTTGGGCTAACCAATTCAAATCCTGCTCCGTTTCCTTTCTTTGACTTTGATCCATCAAACCTTAAAGTCCATATTTGATCATTTGTAGGGGCGCTGGGAGACTGAACACGTGTCTCTTCTTGATTGCAGACCTCAGGAGTCTTTTCTTTATCTTTTGACTGAGTCGTATCATTTTTTACAATTTCTTCTATCACAACACTATTCTCCTCATTCATCTTTTGATGTCCTATTAGAATCTCGTTTTCTTCTTGATGTTCTTCTTGTAATGGAGTACGGGGAACAAGCCTTGCAACTTGTTCTAGTGCCACCTTGCACATGGCACAAGTGATTTCTGAATGAAATGCTTCGTGTATTCGGCACCAGTTGGGGAGCAGCAAATTTTTAATTGAAGCATCTTTCCCTAACTCTGTTTCTTGCTTCACGCTGTTCAGGACAAAGTCCCTGAAATTCTCAAAGGTTCCTCCACCTTCACTATCACTCGAGTCACTTTCAATCAACACTTCGGTGGAGCTCGTGGTTTCTTCCAAACACTTTCCCTCATTTGCACTTTGCAACATCAATATTTCTTGCTTAACAGGCCTATACGAGCCTAAATCAGTTTGTACGAACATGATCTCATTATCCTCTCCATATTCCGTGATCATCAGCTTCAATCTTGGTGTACTTTCAACCTTGATTTGATTTGGGACTCCCTTCCACGGAAGCCACATGTGGGAGAAGTCTGTTGCAATGTACCCATTTAATTTTCTTGCCCAGTCTCTGCTTAGCAACATGCCGTACCCATCTGGTATGTCAACCACTGATATGTCTATACAGCTCTGGATTCGGGGATCAGCTGACAACTGCATATGAATATTATTTAACTCCCCGACCACTGGTACTTCAGTTTTGTCTAGTTGAGTCACCTTCTTTGTGGTATGCAACGGGACTATGCCCAACCTTTGACACACCTTCAATGGCATGACGTTGCTAGAAGCACCGGAATCAATCAAACAATTGTGCAATAACTTCCCAAAGATTCTGACCGATACCAAGAATGGGGCTGGCTCATCTTTCCCCTGATAGAACACAACCGGTTTCTTCTTTTCCTCGGATACAACGCTCTTTCTTTCATTCTTTTCATCCCATGGTGAAACTTGATTATCACGGGTGACCTTCTGTGTCTGCTCTTGCCTTTGTTCTGCGGGCAAACTGAATCTGACTCTTCTTTTATCTTCAGCCTTTGGCTTCTCAGGTTCACTTGAAGATCCTTGCACTACTCCCACAAAACCTTGCGACTGCTGTGGAGCCTCCCAAGCGTTGAACGGCGCGTAAGGCACTTCCTCCACCATGTTTGCATTCTGCACAGGACGGGATTGTATATTTACTGGAGGATTCCTTGATGAACTGGGTGCTTCTTGAGGTGTACTCTTTGCAACTGGTGTCTCATACAGACTTCCCAAGATTGTGTTTCTAACTTCTGAGATTTTCATCAACTCATACAAGGGAAGACTAACCTTTATCTTCTTCACTTCTTCCAGCACATAGGAACTTAATCTTTTCATATCATCTCTTGGAAGATTGTCCCTTTGAGGACGTTGCATCACGTGGATTGGCTGTTGCTGGGCAGTTTGTTGTCCATTTCTATTCTGCATATTCTGCTGTCTATACTCCGGAGAACCCGAGGCAAATTCGGATTGTTGCTCGCATTTGGATTTGGCGGGGTTGCGAAATTATTCGGGGGAATAGAGGACGTCAAAGGCTCTTTCTGGTGATAAGTCCTCTGGTACACCTTAGGTGCTGCTCCTCCGGAGGTTTGAAACGCTTGCACCTCTCTACTCCCTTCTACCAAAACACTGTTATTGAGAGGTGGGAAAATGTAGTTACCCTGGTCATATGGCTCTTCTGAATAAGTACCTTGAACTTCTGAATACGTTTGAGCCTCTGAATAAACTTGAGCTTCCTCATAAACTTGAGTATCTGGCGCCTCCACGGGACCATTGGCCGAAGCTGGTGGAAATCTATAATTAACCTCTGGTGGGGCGTAGTTCTGGTATTCGGACACAAGATTGACACTTTCTATGATTAGTGCCTGGTCATATCTTTGCACTGGTACAATCTCATACCCAGTAGTCGGAGGATTCTCAGTACCCTCCGTGCTTTTCACTTCTCCTTTAAAGATATCGGCCGCTACTTGAAACTCATGGCATTGTAATTCTGAGTGTTGACTTGTGTTATGAAGCCGACACCATCCTGACATAGCAGCTTCTGCCAGAAATACTCTGTCCGTGGGACGATTTTCTGGAGGCGGCGGGTTATCTAGCGGTGATGGAACTCCTCCATTGTTAGGTCCAGTATTCCAGGACCTCTTCTGATATCCTTGATTATTATTTCGATACCCATGGCTGTTGTCGTGTCCATGTCCTTGATGGGCATCCTGATGCTGTTGAGGATTATTGTGATATCCTCGATTGGCACCTGGATGTGCCTGATAATTCTTTATCATTGATTGCATTTGGTTATTTTGATTTCTGAGGTGAGTTACCTCAGATGACAGCCTTTTCATTTGTTCTACTAGTTCTTTCATTTCATCTTTCTCCTCTTGTGTCCTTGTTGCAGGTACTGTGTTCTGGAGATAGACAGGCTGTGTGGCTGGAGTCTGGGATAAGGGTATCCCAGGATGGAGAATCAATTGGTCCGATGGTGGCGTAACATGATATGCCGGTTGCGGAATTGGATTCAACGCTGGAACCTGTTGATTCCATGCTGGAGCAAGAGTCTGCATTTGATTATTCGTGGTGACCAAGCCAGTGTACAAAGAGGGTCCAGTTATGTTTTGGCCCATGTTCTGACTTACTTCAACAGCCTTAGCATATGCTTGATTCATGTCTGCTGGAACGGGATGAGCTTGCCTTACGAACATAGCAGTCAACGGGTCTAAGGCTGCATAGTAATTTTCCCTTGCATCGGGAACCATATACGGAGTACGCAACCTCGTAAGAGCCTTTTGGAATCTGTTATTGAAGGCATGAATAGGTTCTTTGTCTTGTCTCCTCACCTCCGTGAATTGACGGAAAAGCTCCACTGGGGTGATGGGAATACCAAACTTCCCAATGAAAGCCTCCTTCATTTGCTCCCACGTTCGGATGGACCCAACTGGCAAATGTATAAACCAAAAGTGTGCTTCTTCTCCCAAGGAATACGGGAACAGTCTGCAAGCCACATCTGCGTAGGCAATTTGTCGGTTTCGCAAATGATCTTCAAACATCTTAATGTGATCCTCTGCAGAACGATTCGGATCATGGACTTGGTACTTGGTGCAGAAATGCTCCGGATTCTTTGGCATGTCATGATAATCGGCAAACTCAAGAGGAGATGGATTGGTGACTAGCCAAGTAGCACCGTTAGGAGCAGGTTGGACTCCTGGTTGAGCCATTGTTTGATTTGGATACCTCCTCTGATATACGATAACTGGGGTTGCGGTAACTTGAACTGGTGGTTGCTGAACGAACACTGGTGTAGTAACTTGAACGGCTTTAGGTTGAGCAAACCTTGAAACACTTGGTGGAGTTCGGAATAAACTTGTAATCTCTTCTCCGCTTTCTTCACTAGACTGAGCTTCTTCGTTTGAAAACACTTCTTCGCTTGGACGGCTCTCTTTCTTCTTCCTTGTTCTAGTAGGCAATTCTAACTCCACAAAGTCTTTGGATGAGCTTGGCGTGGACCTCAGAATTCTTTTCAACTTATCAGGTGAGAATGAGCTAATGCGATCCAGGATGTAGTTGATCACTGTCGGCGAGGAAGAGGAGCGAGTGGTAGTCTCTGATCGAGTAAATTCCTCTCAATTGCAACTTGGATTTCAATGGCTTTTTCTTCTTCTTCCTCCAACACGAAGCAGGTTCTCATGTACTGGGCGTAGCTCTCCTTTGTTTTCCAAGCAAGATTGTTCAACCCTGAAAGAATGTCCTCCTGGTCGTCGTTGAATCCCAAGTTAGGCTGCAACACTGGGAATATTTCTCTATGCGGTAGCACCATCTTTACTCATGATAATTTCTTTCTCCAATGAAGTCCTTTTCAATGAAATCCCTTCTTATTTGAAAATGACTGCTTCACTACGAAGAATCCTTGAAGGGCCCTCCTTCTAGCGCCAGTTCTGTTGACGTGGTTTTTGAGACCGCACCAACACAGAACAAAGTCGCCCAACGGACGCTCTATTCTCTCTTGATCAAAGTATTCCGCACGCTGAGATTGCCAGAAAGTTCGTGCGTTCAACTCCAAGGTTCCTTTAGTGCGAATAGGCTCAGTTTGGCTTGATGTGATATTGCTGGTATGTCAAGGGGACTTACGTAGTTGTTCAGACTTCTCACAGTCAGCAGTTGATATGTAATTTGAAGGGGATTCTTACGTGTATGATTTGGCAATGTGTATTCTTTTCTAAAACTAACAAGAAGTATGCTGAAAGTAAAAGGGAAAGGACCTAAGAAATTGGTACTCTATTCTAAATGCAAGGTATGTGGGGCTTCGTCTCAATAGACTTCAACCGGATTTCACCTAGCCTCCGTCGGACAGCCTCAGCGAGATCGGTGCAATCTTCAAAGGGGATAGCAAAAGATATTCAAGTTATAGTTTAACATACGTACACCATCAGAACAACGCATATAAGTATGTAAGCCATAACCGAAGTTAAACACAAGATGATGTCCAGTTGACCACGCAAGGCAGACTTATCATCAACAAGCCGCTAGTGGTATGGAATAAAATGAAGCTATCTCAATGAAATACCACACACCAAAGTAAGCTACTTGCATGAATTTAATCTACTTGGATACGAAAGGAAGAAGAAACCTTGCTAGCATTTCATGACAAGACTAATTTCACCATCAATGAAAAGATCTATTATCATAAAATGTATTACACAACAATCTCCTCAAAAGTTTTCAAAAGGGAAAACTTTCTCTCTTCTCCAAATTATGCAAAAATGCTCTACACTACTACACTATCTAGCTCTAAGGCTAATGCTCTCTCAATGTCTACTCTGATTCTGAATCCTAATCTTTATTTTTTACAAATGAGGGGGACTCCCCCTTTTATAGCTAGCCAAGTCCCAAAGGACGGCTAGGGTTACAATCAATAGAGTGGCCAGAATCGTGCCACCTCAGCCCTAACCCTAAAAACTGCCAGAATAGGGAGTGGTACATTAAATGAATCAAAGATTCCCACTCACTCCCAAAATAGCAAATGTAATAAATGCTCAGTCTTCTAGAAGATCCTCGTCCAGTAGTGTGTTCCCATTAGCCTTCTCTCTGACTGCCAACTCAACAAATCTGCTAAGTACGGCCTCAACCTCCTCAACTGAAATAGATGGAACACAATCTAACTGAAACTCTAACACTGTAACTGAGTGTTCGTGCCTTGTACAAGATTTTCTCCAAGCAGCCAATGAGTCCTGCGTGTTCTGGATCAAAGTGGAGAATGTAGCAGTATTTTCAAAGTCATCTTGTACGAAGGTCTTAACATCTGCGAAGAAGGGAACCAGCAAACCCCTCAAATTATCAAAACTTATCTCCTCTGGATTCAGCCGCCTAGCAAAGATGGCCTCGAAGGTGTTCTGAACTCCATCTATAATATTGGCCATAGCCTTGTGAATCCTGGCTGAATCCGCCTGTGCTGCATCAAAGAAGCCACGCCCTGTGATAGCCGAAGAATACCACCGAGAGAAATCATATCGGTCATTCGCTTGAATGACACCTCCATCAATCAGTAATTGCAGTGGCACATGCCTCAACGCCTCAAGACGCTGGATCACCTTACTCTGATAGATAGAGGCATCGCCCCAAGCATGATCCACCGCGTCCATCCGTGCCAAAATAGTAGAGGCCTGCTGAAAAGCAAAGGATAGGTCCTCCATGAATTTCTCTCGGCTCTCCTCATCGCAACCCTCAGGACTCATTTGTCTCCGCTCTCTCAGCCATCTTCCCAACTTCTACTCAGTTTGATCGACTCTCTAGGAATATCTCATTGATAAATGCATCATCGCACATCCTCGCCTCGGCAGAACGAGACAACCGGCTTTACATATCCAACTAACTTTATGTTCTCGCTTCAAATTTACATTTTCTTTTCTTGGAACAACCTATCTCTGAGGGCAAGGAAGGAGTTATCACACTCCTCAACAACACCGTGGCATCAGGGCGCCCCAAGCCAAGAGTGGTGACCACATAGTTTTCCTCGGGAGCTGCTTCATTCCGGTCACACTCGACTCGTGGGACAGCAACGTGAAGGGTACGAGAGCCATCCTCATCAGTGGAGATCTTCGAAAATTTTCTTGCCTTCTTCTTTGGCGGAGGAGCACTGATCCGGTTCAAAAACTCTTCCATCTCAACCGCTGGATCAATTTCCTCGGCTCCTTCGCGATTCTATCCCTTGTAGCCAATCGGGTACCTGGCATAATATGTCGAAAAGGCCAAGCCTGCGGCCTTTCCTCGGGCCTCTAACCTCGCTCCACTTTCCCTCATTCTCGGGCGAGGCTCATCGCCCTCATGGCTGAGTGTCACCCGACACTATACGGCCTCTATCTCCTGCTGAAATTGAGGGTCAGTAATAGTCCCCTCATCATCCTGCTGATCCTGCTGATCAATCCTAACAGGTACATTGGCACTCTGGCCAATCGACTCCCTCCGTGGAGGCTGAATATCACTCTGTATCTCCGGTACCTGATTCACTGCAATTCTCTGATCAACAAATAAAGATACCTCCTGTATGCTTGGAGAACGTGTCTCCAAAGGTACTGCTACTGTACCTCGTGGAGGTTCTGGCTGAATTATTTCTTTCTTTCTGGACTCTGGTCCTCTTGTGATCTGTTTCTTCCTTCCTGTGGTGGGCGTCCTGTGATCTCCCATCAAGTTGTAAGTCAAAGCAATTGACCTACCTTTCAATCTGCTCACTCGCCTATCGACCCAGGCCCTGGTGAATGTCATAACCGAGATAGAGAGAGTATCAAGGTCGGCAACCTCGGGCTCTGACCAATCAATAGGCGGAAGTGGAGTGTCCCGAACGGCTGCATAGTCTGGATGAACAACATCCATGTCCTCATTAACCTGGTCCGGAACCGGAACTACCTCACACTCCCTGATCAGAGTAATCGGCAACCTAGAGAACATCCTCTTTCTCACTTCAATCTCATCAATTGCATCAGCCCAATAATCCTCAATGGTGGCCTTGTGTTTGAATTCCTCTGACAACACCCAGTTGATGTTATGGTGCTGGTCATAGTGTTGTCTACTAGTGTGATATGAGAAATGATAGAATTGAAGCTCACTTTCAGCTTCTCTACATGCCTGTATCGAAGGACAAACCTCGTCCGAGTTGCCCATCACAACTGGAAACTCTATCCCTCCTTTCTTCTTTTTCTTCTGGATTTTGTCAAAAGCTAGCAACTGTCTAGATATCTCTAGCATGATTATTTTATCCGTTGGGTACTTAGGCAGCCTATAAGGGTATGAAGAAAATCCTTGCAACCTAATGTATGAAAATCTTGGAAATTGTATAAACCAGCACCCATACCTTTCAATTAGCTCCTGGGCATTTCTAGAGATTCTGCACTGTAACCTCTCCTGAAGCAGCCTCGTGATGTACATGGTGAATGAATCGTTCACACGCTTGTAATGGGTTGTGCTCGAAAGGTGCAACTGCGTACACGCCTCATGAATTTTGAATTGGTGAGAGCCACAACCGATGGGTTCCTTGTAAGAAATCCCCCTGTACTCGTCATCCGTGCCAACATGTAAATGAGATAGGAACTCATGTAAAATGTCTTTGTCCTCCGCAAACTCAGGAGCTGCTCATGTATGTTATCGCTGATCATCTCAGCCCAATTGACATAATCCTTTCCTTCTAACACCAGGTTGATATAATAAAACATCCACGGCTCAAAAATATAAGACTGTGGGCAACCACCAACCCTGCTCAGCAACATGACGAGATCACAATATTCTTGTTTCAGGTCCTCTGCTATGATCTGCTTTGGCAGCTTCGTACGAGACGGCCTCGGAGTGCTCATCCAGTGAGTGTTAATAGTGTCCATGCATCGTTCAAAGGCAGAAGCATACATACGCTCTGCTCGCTCCCTGGATTTGTAGATCATGTTTCTATGCACCGGGATCCCAAAAGCTTCACCAATGGCTGCCGGAGTGAGATTGGCAAGTACTTGGCCGTCTGGTGACGTGATCGACCGGTGTTCTTTCTCGTAACAGTTGGCGCACTCCATAATCAACTCGAACACTGAATAGCTGGTGGAAAACCAGCTGCTGCATATAACCCACTTCGGACGATGTTGTGCGAAGTGACCGACGCCCGATGACTTCCAATCCCGAACAGCCTATTCTTGAATGTTTCCAGGTTGACAGAGCCCAGGTTCGTGTCTGTCAGCTTGCCCAACTTTGAAATGAACTTTGATTCCGGCATGAACGTCTTGCTCAGCTTCTTGATCGTAGCTTGTCTGGAGGCACCATTGTCCTTTCCGGTTGTCCTCGCTTCAGCCATCTGCAACATAATAAATTTTCATCAGCAATTAAATTTAATAAAATAAGACATGATATAGGGGCTGCAGTCGAATTCCAGAGGCTGCAATATCTTTCACGTTTGCAAACCTCAGCCTCTTCTCTGACATTTAGAACAGATTTCTAAGTGGACTCCGATAATTTTACTTCAACCAGCAAATTTTAAACTTCTATATCCTTGCACTTCAAACCAGCAATCAACACATAGCGAACTTCTTAACTTTGCACTTTCGTATTTTTGAGTTCTCAACATTTCAACTCAATACAAGGCGTCCTTTTAATTCTACTCCAGCCATGGCGTTTTTCTTTACTAAGCTCAATTAAGATAAGCAAGTTTGAATCCAAATTCTTAGCAATCGGCGTACTTACCTCAATGAATCAGATTTCAGCCACTAGCAAAGTCGTACCCCCTCAAGCACTTAAGACGTCTTCTTCAACTCTCAGCAAACTCAAGCTCCAGCAAAACACCTCTCAGCAACAATTTCGAATTCTTTCAAGCCTCAGCAACTCACTGCAATGCTTCACTCTCAGAGCAAGTTCGACTTCCAGTTGTGAAAACAAATGAAAAACCTCTCCATTTTATAGCTAAAATTCAAATTCTAGAAGACGTTATTTTTAGCCAGTGCCATTAAACTCCACTACTCCACTTCAAGAATTCGAATTTTCCCTCTCTGGCTTTTCTGACACTTGTCTCCAGTCGTCGGGAATATTATTCTTCTAGAAACTTGACTTTGACTGGCGTTCTGGATTTTACTTTCGAAAATTTAATTTAATTCATCATCTTTTAATTCACCAGCCGGAGTTTGGTTACTTGAATTCGAATTTTAAACTCCATCATCTGCTCTGGAAATTTCATCCTCGAAGAATTTAATCACAATTATCTAGGCAATTCCCTTCGTCTTCATCGTTTGAAGAAAATTCACTTGAAAACTCATTTTATTCATTTTTGCCTTAGAAGATTTAAAATTCTCCCTTAGGAAAATTCATCATTCTAGCACTGATTAAATTCCTCACTGAAAAAGTGTTGGCGAAGCTTGAAAGATTTAGAAATTCATTCATCATCACGAACGTCCAGTACCCAGAAGCAAATTTTCTTCAGAACGCCTCGAATTCATGGGTACCCAACGAACGGGTTCATTTAATTTATCAATTTTGAACCTTAGAAAAAAAATATCAATTTCATCATTTAAACTCGTTCTTCCCCTGTGATCACTCTGCGTTGCTCTTAGAAAAAATTCATTTCATTTGCCAGTGGAGAGAAATTTCTATCAACTTCATTTGAAAATTTCATAGTCCCGGCACGCCTTGTACATTTTATCTCACTCCACACTTGGAAAATATTTATTCAAAGTCCAACGCCTTAGAGAATTTTCAACACTTAGCAAATATTTTATTTTCTCCTGAGGCGCCTAGCATACTTCAAAACATTTCAACGCCTATAAGATTTTTTTTAAAATCACCATATAACTCCCTAGGCGCACACTTTATTTTAACTCTCAACACCTTGAAATATTTTCCACGCCTTATAACTCCCTTGCTCTAGGCGCATCTCACACTTGGGAAATTCTAACGCCTTATAACTCCCTTGCTCGAGGCGCATCTCACACTTTGATAGGAAATTCAAAAATCACGCCTAAGGAAGCATCCTCAACACTCTCCACCCTTGGCGCGCCTAATACTTACCATCTTTTACCATGCTTTGGGAAAACTTTCATCTCATTTACTATCCTTAATTACCTTTCACATCTAAACATGGGCGCATTTCCTTGTAGGAGGAGGATAAACTTGCCACCACGCCTTGTGACCCTTCAACTTCCACGCTTTTGTCTTGACATGCACAAGTTTGGGCGCATTTTGCCTATGGAGGAGGACGAGATTCTTTGACCTTGTTGACTTTCTCTCCCCTTGAGCGCATTTTGATGTGTGTGAAGGATTTTCTTCTTCCAACGTTCTTGGGTGACTCTTCACCTTCCAATTTTTGTCTTGACATGGATGCATTTGGGCGCATTTTGCCCTTGCTGGTGGATAAGAAACTTTGACTCGTTTGACTCCTTGCAACCTGGGCGCATTTCACCCCCTGTGAAGGATAAGCTTGCATCTTGGGCGCATTTTGATGTGTGAGGAGGATTTTCATGTTTGACTTTGCTTTGACCACCTTGTGAACTGGGCGCATTTCACCCCTGCTGGCGGATTTCTCATACTTAGAAATTTTTTCAACTTTCCTTCTTTCATTCTTGGGCGCATTTGGACCCCTGAGCAGGATGAAATTTCATTGACTTTCTTTGACTTTCCTGCCTTGGGCGCATTTTGCCCTGTGTGGTGGATGAACTCATGCCAGAGGGCGCAGCATGCTGGCGAATAGAGCATTTTGCATGCCAGACTCGGACGAAGGTGCGCATCATGTCACCAGCGCTGACCTGGTGCCATTTCATGAAGCCGGTTGCCGTTTGTGGGACCGAAGCTTCGGAATGGCCTGAAATTTTAAACATAGCGTGCTCATGCCTTTATCAACTTGTCGGCACTGCCACTTTTAGTCACCCTGCTATTTATAGCCTGTTTCTGAAGGTGGCTTACTAAAAATAGTAAGCTCTTGATTCTGATAGCTCCCAAGCTCCGATCGACGTGAAATTTGAATGAGGCGATCCTCACCACGTGACTTGCTGGCTGACACTGATGCATGCAGCTGATTTACTATTTTTAGCACGTTTCCAATTCGACTTACTATAAATAGTAAGTGTTCCGTTTGACTTGAAATTTCACCGGCAGACAGCCTGAAGGACGCTGATCGCGATGGTTTACATCGGTTTTCGAAGATTTTGACTTTTGATGCCTATTTTTAGGCTCTGAAGCTGGAAACCAATTTGCATTGCATCGCATTATCAAAAAGATCTCAGGTTAACTTTACGTTTTACTGCTGACCTTGTGATCAGCTCGTGATTTTTGAATTCTTTGAGGAAGCGGTGCTTAGAACATACACGCTAAAAATGTAGAGTTCCGCTAGCGAGTGAGAATCCGCTTGTTTGCATGTCCGCACCATGTGAAGCTCTCGAAAACCATCGGGAATCCGCGACGCCGCTTCGACATGCAAACTGAAACCTTCGGAGAATTTGAATCCACGAAAGTGGTCATCTCGACTTGCATATTCACCGTTCGCGAAGGTCTCGAAAACCGGAAGATATCCGGACATGCAAAAGAAAAACTACGCATCACGGACCACGAAATTAGTCACAGGAGCGGACGCTAAAATAGTAAGTTGTCCAATTTTGCTCAAATTTGGCATGCAAGAGTCTGATGTACAATGCTGTGTGATGATTGGAATCTCGAAAATGCTGACAGATTGCCCAGAATTGCAGACTTACTAAAAATAGTAAGTATCTCGGAATTCTGATGAAACTTGGCTGGAAGCCTGCTGGATGTCTACCGACAACATTGCTAAGTTCAATTTTCAATTTACTGGCCCTACTTGACCTTGACTTGACCAAAAATGATGAAACCCTAATTTTAGAATTGGCCAATATCTTCACATTTAAGCTCAATGACGACACAACCCCCCGGAAAGACAGACACCAGAAAAGAGACAGAGCGAGAGAGCGAGGAAAAACCCAAGCCAAAAGACCGGAACGGAGCAAAAATAAGGGGGTCCCCATCTGAATGGGGCGATGTGTGAAAAGGTCACAACATCTGGCGACTCCACGGGAAAGTGTTGAAAAACACTTTAAGAATTGAACTCAGATTAGTCTTCCTCATACCATCATACGGAAAAGGACACTTACTCAAAAGGGGAGAAGAATCCGATATTGGATCAAAACACTTTCGTCTAAAACCTTGTGAGTGTGTGCATGCATTCCATCTCTGAACCATGTCGGCTTCCGGAATCGGCCGTAGTAGGTTATATAAATATCTTAACTTCAAAAGCATCCTGGACATTGCCTCGCTGCCAGTCAGGCGTCCATAGCCCCGACGAGGTTATCGCTACAATTCTCACGAATATTGCTCCACTGCCGGCCGGGCGTCCATAGCCCCGGTGGAGTTACTCGTATGTTCCCAAAACCAATATTGTATGATATTTTCTTTCATTCATTTCTTTTTCAGATATTTCTTTTAAGTATATTCTCTTTTCCATCACTTGATTTCTCCGTCAATTCCTCAATTGGCTGGCAGGCAATGAAGCCTCCAATGGGTTTGAGAATTGCAGTGGCGCTGAAGCAAGATGTAAGATTTTCACCTGCTGAGACTTTTCCCAAGAAACCAAAATGACTCAGAGTGGAGATAGGTAAGATTTTTAAGGTCTTTAGACTCGTGTGTTGAGATACAATAACGGGTTAACCTCCCGAGACGAGTTCGATCTCTAACTGGATGATAACAAGAGGAAAACAACCTTAATTCTTTTCAAAAATTTATGCAAATTCCAGTGGAAAGAAACCATGTTATGAAAGTTGAAACATCATCACCCCATCGCAACGGGAAAACCCTAAATCCTTGCCCATTCCAAACCAAAACCACCTGAGCGGACAACTCAAGGGACGAAAACGCCAAACCAAAAACCCAAAGGGCAACAAACCAAAACCAAAACGGAAGAAAAACAGAAAAGCGAACGGAAAGAAAACAAACGGGAAAGCAAATCTAACCTAACTATTTTACAAAGCAGGCTCTCGGAGAGAACCTAAGACTGGAAATAATGCTTGAGGAACTGTCCGTTGACGGGCAACGGGACATCCTCCCCTGTCAATGTACGCAATCTAAATGCATTATCCCCAAGGATTTCAGAAATCTGATACGGGCCCAACCACAACTTGTCAAACTTATCGTGATCACCCTTCTTCTCGTGGGCCTTGTCCCAATATAAAACCAAGTCAGAAATCCTGAACGACTTGATCTTAGCCTGTTTATCAAACCATCTCTTCACCACTGCCTGGTGCTTCGTTAGATTCTCAAGAGCTTCATCTCTTTTCTCTTCTAGATGCATTAGCTGGGACAATCTTGTCTGAACTTGATCCTCTCCCTCGAGGTACTCTTGAATGAATTGGAGAGTTGGGATCCTTAACTGCACCGGAAACACTGGATCCTGTCCGTAAACCAGGTGATATGGAGATGTTCCCAAGGAACTCTTTGTTCTTATCCTGTCTGCCCAAAGCGCAAACCTCAACTGTGTGTGCCAATCTTTCGGATTTTTATCCAGTAACTTCTTAATGGCATTCAATAAATTCTTGTTTGTGGACTCTGCTAGTCCATTCCCTTGCGGATAGTAATTGGAGGAAAACTTCAGTGTAATTCCATACTCAAAAGCCCAGTTGGAAAACTTCAGCGATGAGAAGGCTGAACCATTGTCACTGACCAAAACGTGGGGGCATCCAAATCTTGTCACAATATTTTCTTCAAGGAATCTGATAACCACCTCTGACGTGCACTGCTTCAACGCTTGAGCTTCTGTCCATTTAGTGCAGTAGTCTGTTGCTGTCAAAATATATCTATGCTGTCCTGATGACGGCGGGTTGATCATACCAATAAAATCCAAACCCCATTTTGCGAATGGTCTCACTTCAATCACTGGCTGCAAAGGCATAGCGGGATGCCTTCCTCTATTAGCCGCTGTCTGGCATATGTGGCAAGCCTTCACATGCTCATATGTGTCTTTAAAAAGCGTGGGCCAATAATAACCAGCTCTCAGGATCTGATGAGCTGTGGCCAGACTTCCTCCGTGTCCTGTTCCAAATTTCTCATGGAAGTGTTCCATCAACTGTTTTGCTTCTTGTTTTCCTACACATCTCAAATAAATGCCTTCATAGTTCCTCCTGTAGAGGACTGATCCCTGAAGCATAATCTCTGGCTCCTCATTCTCAGTGCCCTCCGCTGGACTGGATTCAAATGACGAGGGCATCTGTGATTCAGCAAGTAGTAGACTGTGTCATCGTACCATTCTCCGGGAGACACCTCCTCTAATACATAAGCTTGTTGAACCAATCCTGGGCCAACCATTGCAATTGTCTGAGCCAAAGCTTGTCCTCGGACCAACTTCATAGGCTGTATCTCAATATCATACTCTTGCAAAGTGGCGACCCACTTTCCTCTTCTTTCACCTAACTCATTCTGCATCAATAAAATCTTCACCGTGGCGTCTGGAACAATCGCGTGGATCTTGCTCCTCAAGATGTAATGTCTAAATTTCTTGACGGCCTTCACCAAAGCATACGCTTGCTTTTCAATGCTTGGGTATCTTAACTCTGCTTCTTTCAAGGGTGAGCTCATAAAAGCAATTGGGTGCTCATCTTTTTCTTCAGTTCTTTGAGTCAGTACTGCGGCGCATGTGTGCTCTGAGGCAAATGAATACAAATAAAAAGGCTTTGTATAATCCGGACTGACCAGCACTGGAGCGTCCACTATAGCTTGTTTGATCTCATCAAAAGCCTTTCTAGTCTGTGGAGTCCACTCAACCTTTGCATCTTTCTTCAACATTGCATTCAGTGGCCTTACTATCTCAGCAAACCCGGTTATAAACTTTCTGACAAAATTGATCTTGCCGAAGAATGATCTTAACTCTCTCTGAGTGCCTGGCAAACCAATCCTTGAGATGGCTCCAATACGTTCAGGGTCAATTGATATACCCTTCTCTGAAATAACGTGACCCAGCAGTTTACCTTCGGTGACGCCAAAGATACATTTCTTAGCATTCAGAGAGACACCGAATCTTCTACATCTCTGAAATATTTTCCTCAAATCCTCAACGTGATCTCCTCTTTTCTTCGAGAACACCGTCAGGTCATCCATGTAAATTATAATGCACTTTCCGACAAGGTCTCGAAAAGCGATGTCCATTGCTCGTTGGAAAGTGGCCCCTGCGTTGATTAAGCCGAAAGGCATTCTCCTATAGGCAAACGTTCCCCATTTCGTGGTGAACGCAGTCTTCAATCTATCCTCATGTTCAACCATCACCTGATTGTAGCCCGAGTATCCGTCCAAAAAGGACATCATTTGTGAACCATTCACTATTTGCAACACTTCATCTAATGAAGGCAAGGGATAATTATCTTTCTCAGAGGCCCTGTTCAAATTGCGGAAATCGACACATAGCCTTATCTCTCCATTCTTCTTTCTGACAGGCACGAGATTGGCGACCCACGTGGAGTGCCTCACTGGAAAAATAATTCTGGCTGAAAGGAGCTTCTTGACTTCTTGATAAATTAATGGTTCTAGCAATGGATTCACTGGCCTCTGCCTCTGCCTAAATGGCCTGCTGCCTGGCTTTAGTGGTATTGTATGTGTAATCAGTGATGTATCATATGTCTTTAAATCTTCATATCCCCAGGCTATCACCTCTGGAAACTCTTTCATGACTTTTAAGATGCCTTCCTTCTCTTCGGGTGTGCAAACCTTTCCAATGAAAACGTTTTCACTTGTTCACTTGTTCCTAGATTGACAGGTTCACAATCATTGCCTTGCGTGCTTTGATTTCTGCTTAATCTGTCAGCATCAAATAGCCTTTCTAACTCGACCATCCCTTTTGGGATTACATTAGTCTTCAAATTCAATATCCCTTCTGTATCATATTCAGCCTCTTCAGTATCTTCCTCATCTATGATTTGTGCTTCAAACACTCCTGAGTTTGTGAGAAAATCCAGAATCTGCTTGTCGTCTTCGAACACTTGAAAATTCTTTATGTTATCAGGGATTGCCGGGGTTGAAACCAACTCTACTGTGAACTTCTTTAATCCCTCCATTGCCAGTGGTTCCAAAGAACTGGCAGCTTGTGCCAAAGAGTTTGCAACGGTATTTTTAGATCTGTATACTTGCCTTATGTTGAATGCATCAAAACTTTCTATTAGGTCCCAAACTCTGTTCCGATAACGGCTCAATCTCTTGTCATGGCAGGCGAACTGCTTCCTTACTTGTCGGACCACAATGTCAGAATCTCCAATGGCGTATACAATCTTAGCTCCTTTCTGAATTGCAAGGAGTAATCCGTGGATCAAGGACTCATATTCAGCAACGTTGTTGGTGCATGAAAACTGGAGCCTATAAGAACCCAAATAAGCTTCTCCTGTTGGGCTAACCAATTCAAATCCTGCTCCGTTTCCTTTCTTTGACTTTGATCCATCAAACCTTAAAGTCCATATTTGATCATTTGTAGGGGCGCTGGGAGACTGAACACGTGTCTCTTCTTGATTGCAGACCTCAGGAGTCTTTTCTTTATCTTTTGACTGAGTCGTATCATTTTTTACAATTTCTTCTATCACAACACTATTCTCCTCATTCATCTTTTGATGTCCTATTAGAATCTCGTTTTCTTCTTGATGTTCTTCTTGTAATGGAGTACGGGGAACAAGCCTTGCAACTTGTTCTAGTGCCACCTTGCACAGGGCACAAGTGATTTCTGAATGAAATGCTTCGTGTATTCGGCACCAGTTGGGGAGCAGCAAATTTTTAATTGAAGCATCTTTCCCTAACTCTGTTTCTTGCTTCACGCTGTTCAGGACAAAGTCCCTGAAATTCTCAAAGGTTCCTCCACCTTCACTATCACTCGAGTCACTTTCAATCAACACTTCGGTGGAGCTCGTGGTTTCTTCCAAACACTTTCCCTCATTTGCACTTTGCAACATCAATATTTCTTGCTTAACAGGCCTATACGAGCCTAAATCAGTTTGTACGAACATGATCTCATTATCTTCTCCATATTCCGTGATCATCAGCTTCAATCTTGGTGTACTATCAACCCTGATTTGATTTGGGACTCCCTTCCACGGAAGCCACATGTGGGAGAAGTCTGTTGCAATGTACCCATTTAATTTTCTTGCCCAGTCTCTGCTTAGCAACATGCCGTACCCATCCGGTATGTCAACCACTGATATGTCTATACAGCTCTGGATTCGGGGATCAGCTGACAACTGCATATGAATATTATTTAACTCCCCAACCACTGGTACTTCAGTTTTGTCTAGTTGAGTCACCTTCTTTGTGGTATGCAACGGGACTATGCCCAACCTTTGACACACCTTCAATGGCATGACGTTGCTAGAAGCACCGGAATCAATCAGACAATTGTGTAATAACTTCCCAAAGATTCTGACCGATACCAAGAATGGGGCTGGCTCATCTTTCCCCTGATAGAACACAACTGGTTTCTTCTTTTCCTCGGATACAACGCTCTTTCTTTCATTCTTTTCATCCCATGGTGAAACTTGATTATCACGGGTGACCTTCTGTGTCTGCTCTTGCCTTTGTTCTGCGGGCAAACTGAATCTGACTCTTCTTTTATCTTCAGCCTTTGGCTTCTCAGGTTCACTTGAAGATCCTTGCACTACTCCCACAAAACCTTGCGACTGCTGTGGAGCCTCCCAAGCGTTGAACGGCGCGTAAGGCACTTCCTCCACCATGTTTGCATTCTGCACAGGACGGGATTGTATATTTACTGGAGGATTCCTTGATGAACTGGGTGCTTCTTGAGGTGTACTCTTTGCAACTGGTGTCTCATATAGACTTCCCAAAATTGTGTCTCTAACTTCAGAGATTTTCATCAACTCATACAAGGGAAGACTAACTTTTATCTTCTTCACTTCTTCTAGCACATAAGAACTTAATCTTTTCATGTCATCTCTTGGAAGATTGTCCCTTTGAGGACGTTGCATCACGTGGATTGGCTGTTGCTGGGCAGTTTGTTGTCCATTTCTATTCTGCATATTCTGCTGTCTATACTCCGGAGAATCCCGAGGCAAATTCGGATTGTTGCTCGCATTTGGATTTGGCGGGGTTGCGAAATTATTCGGGGGAATAGAGGACGTCAAAGGCTCTTTCTGGTGATAAGTCCTCTGGTACACCTTAGGTGCTGCTCCTCCGGAGGTTTGAAACGCTTGCACCTCTCTACTCCCTTCTACCAAAACACTATTATCGAGAGGTGGGAAAATGTAGTTACCCTGGTCGTATGGCTCTTCTGAATAAGTACCTTGAACTTCTGAATACGTTTGAGCCTCTGAATAAACTTGAGCTTCCTCATAAACTTGAGTATCTGGCGCCTCCACGGGACCATTGGCCGAAGCTGGTGGAAATCTATAATTAACCTCTGGTGGGGCGTAGTTCTGGTATTCGGACACAAGATTGACACTTTCTATGATTAGTGCCTGGTCATATCTTTGCACTGGTACAATCTCATACCCAGTAGTCGGAGGATTCTCAGTACCCTCCGTGCTTTTCACTTCTCCTTTAAAGATATCGGCCGCTACTTGAAACTCATGGCATTGTAATTCTGAGTGTTGACTTGTGTTATGAAGCCGACACCATCCTGACATAGCAGCTTCTGCCAGAAATACTCTGTCCGTGGGACGATTTTCTGGAGGCGGCGGGTTATCCAGCGGTGATGGAACTCCTCCATTGTTAGGTCCAGTATTCCAGGACCTCTTCTGATATCCTTGATTATTATTTCGATACCCATGGCTGTTGTCGTATCCATGTCCTTGATGGGCATCCTGATGGTGTTGAGGATTATTGTGATATCCTCGATTGGCACCTGGATGTGCCTGATAATTCTTTATCATTGATTGCATTTGGTTATTTTGATTTCTGAGGTGAGTTACCTCAGATGACAGCCTTTTCATTTGTTCTACTAATTCTTTCATTTCGTCTTTCTCCTCTTGTGTCCTTGTTGCAGGTACTGTGTTCTGGAGATAGACAGGCTGTGTAGCTGGAGTCTGGGATAAGGGTACCCCAGGATGGAGAATCAATTGGTCCGATGGTGGCGTAACATGATATGCCGGTTGCGGAATTGGATTCAACGCTGGAACTTGTTGATTCCATGCTGGAGCAAGAGTCTGCATTTGATTATTTGTGGTGACCAAGCCAGTGTACAAAGAGGGTCCAGTTATGTTTTGGCCCATATTCTGACTTACTTCAACAGCCTTAGCATATGCTTGATTCATGTCTGCTGGAATGGGATGAGCTTGCCTCACGAACATAGCGGTCAACGGGTCTAAGGCTGCATAGTAATTTTCCCTTGCATCGGGAACCATATACGGAGTACGCAACCTCGTAAGAGCCTTTTGGAATCTGTTATTGAAGGCATGAATAGGTTCTTTGTCTTGTCTCCTCACCTCCGTGAATTGACGGAAAAGCTCCACTGGGGTGATAGGAATACCAAACTTCCCAATGAAAGCCTCCTTCATCTGCTCCCACGTTCTGATGGACCCAACTGGCAAATGTATAAACCAAAAGTGTGCTTCTTCTCCCAAGGAATACGGGAACAGTCTGCAAGCCACATCTGCGTAGGCAATTTGTCGGTTTCGCAAATGATCTTCAAACATCTTAATGTGATCCTCTGCAGAACGATTCGGATCATGGACTTGGTACTTGGTGCAGAAATGCTCCGGATTCTTTGGCATGTCATGATAATCGGCAAACTCAAGAGGAGATGGATTGGTGACTAGCCAAGTAGCACCGTTAGGAGCAGGTTGGACTCCTGGTTGAGCCATTGTTTGATTTGGATACCTCCTCTGATATACGATAACTGGGGTTGCGGTAACTTGAACTGGTGGTTGAACAAACACTGGTGTAGTAACTTGAACGGCTTTGGATTGAGCAAACCTTGAAACACTTGGTGGAGTTCGAAATAAACTTGTAATCTCTTCCCCGCTTTCTTCACTAGACTGAGCTTCTTCGTTTGACAACACTTCTTTGCTTGGACGGCTCTCTTTCTTCTTCCTTGTTCTAGTAGGCAATTCTAACTCCACAAAGTCTTTGGATGAGCTTGGCGTGGACCTCAGAATTCTTTTCAACTTATCAGGTGAGAATGAGCTAATGCGATCCAGGATGTAGTTGATCACTGTCGGCGAGGAAGAGGAGCGAGTGGTAGTCTCTGATCGAGTAAATTCCTCTCAATTGCAACTTGGATTTCAATGGCTTTTTCTTCTTCTTCCTCCAACACGAAGCAGGTTCTCATGTACTGGGCGTAGCTCTCCTTTGTTTTCCAAGCAAGATTGTTCAACCCTGAAAGAATGTCCTCCTGGTCGTCGTTGAATCCCAAGTTAGGCTGCAACACTGGGAATATTTCTCTATGCGGTAGCACCATCTTTACTCATGATAATTTCTTTCTCCAATGAAGTTCTTTTCAATGAAATCCCTTCTTATTTGAAAATGACTGCTTCACTACGAAGAATCCTTGAGGGCCCTCCTTCTAGCGCCAGTTCTGTTGACGTGGTTTTTGAGACCGCACCAACACAGAACAAAGTCGCCCAACGGACGCTCTATTCTCTCTTGATCAAAGTATTCCGCACGCTAAGATTGCCAGAAAGTTCGTGCGTTCAACTCCAAGGTTCCTTTAGTGCGAATAGGCTCAGTTTGGCTTGATGTGATATTGCTGGTATGTCAAGGGGACTTACGTAGTTGTTCAGACTTCTCGCAGTTAGCAGTTGATATGTAATTGGAAGGGGATTCTTACGTGTATGATTTGGCAATGTGTATCCTTTTCTAAAACTAACAAGAAGTATGCGGAAAGTAAAAGGGAAAGGGCCTAAGAAATTTGTACTCTATTCTAAATGCAAGGTATGTGGGGCTTCGTCTCAATAGACTTCAACCAGATTTCACCTAGCCTCCGTCGGACAGCCTCAGCAAAATCGGTGCAATCTTCAAAGGGGATAGCAAAAGATATTCAAGTTATAGTTTAACATACGTACACCATCAGAACAACGCATATAAGTATGTAAGCCATAACCGAAGTTAAACAAGATGATGTCCAGTTGACCACGCAAGGCAGACTTATCATCAACAAGCCGCTAGTGGTATGGAATAAAATGAAGCTATCTCAATGAAATACCACACACCAAAGTAAGCTACTTGCAT
The DNA here is from genome assembly GCA_007258455.2 of Sequoia sempervirens. Taxonomy (NCBI): domain Eukaryota; kingdom Viridiplantae; phylum Streptophyta; class Pinopsida; order Cupressales; family Cupressaceae; genus Sequoia; species Sequoia sempervirens. The sequence goes on from VDFB02116112.1 coordinate 25,882, forward strand.
GAATTTAATCTACTTGGATACGAAAGGAAGAAGAAACCTTGCTAGCATTTCATGACAAGACGAATTTCACCATCAATGAAAAGATCTATTATCATAAAATGTATTACACAACAATCTCCTCAAAAGTTTTCAAAAGGGAAAACTTTCTCTCTTCTCCAAATTATGCAAAAATGCTCTACACTACTACACTATCTAGCTCTAAGGCTAATGCTCTCTCAATGTCTACTCTGATTCTGAATCCTAATCTCTTACAAATGAGGGGGACTCCCCCTTTTATAGCTAGCCAAGTCCCAAAGGACGGCTAGGGTTACAATCAATAGAGTGGCCAGAATCGTGCCACCTCAGCCCTAACCCTAAAAACTGCCAGAATAGGGAGTGGTACATTAAATGAATCAAAGATTCCCTCACTCCCAAAATAGCAAAGGCAATAAATGC
>VDFB02116114.1:0-39354 GCA_007258455.2 Sequoia sempervirens
TTGAAAATTTCCCTTTGAAGAGAAGGACTTGGAGTGAACTTTTGTTGTTGAAGATGATTGTGCTTGATCTCTTTGTGACTTCTTCTTGAACTACTTTTGTTTGTTGTCAGATTTCCTTGATTTGTTTTGACCCTTTGGTTGACTAGCCATCAAAGATTGTGAGTGTGAAGGCTTAAGAAGACCCATTGTCAGAATCTTACCTTGTTCTTGCATCAACATTTTAGAAAATGAAGCAAAAGAAGTTGTAGTGAATTTGGATCCCATTGTCAACCTATGAGTATGAAAGCTAGAAACAAAAGCTACAAATTCAAGTCCAAGTTTTTTTAGAGTGTTATAGACAAGTTGAATGTATTTCTTCTCTAAGCCACATGATTTACATTGTGCTCTAAGGTCATTGACCTTTGTTACATAATCTTGGATGTTATCAAAATACTTTGGATCAAGACTCATTAATTTATTGTCAATTTGATAACCACGAACTTCATCAGTTGTACCATAGAGAGTTTTTAGTTTGTCCCATGCATCATGTGAATATTTACATTCTTCAATTTGAAACATGATATCAAGTGAAACTAAACTCCTTAGACAACCAAGACCTTTTGTATGTTCAAACATCCAAAGTAGTTTTTCCTTATCATTGGTGGGTTCAGTTACCTTCTTCTCAACATAAGGTGTATATCCTTGTTGCATTAAGGTATTCCATGCATTTTTATGTCATGTGTTGTAGTTGTAGGGCATGAGAAATGGAAACTTAAATGTACCCATAGTGAAGGAAAAACATAGCACAAAGTATGAGATATATTCAAGCATAAAGACAACAAGAGACCCTCCTTTACTCAATCAAAGAACCCCCCTAGAAAAAAAAATGGTTTGGCACTTTATATTTAGTGCAGTTATAGATTTATGGATTTCAATGTTTTACAAATCCTCAAGAAAGAAGTAGGTTTTGAAAGTATACATTTTATACAATTTCATATGAAATAAACAACACTAATACAAAGTACATGAAAAATCATGCACTTTCAAAAAAAGAATCAACTCGATCTGAGGTCATATGCAGAAGTTATGCAACTTTGAAGTTTGCAAAACGAGAATGGTGAAGATGGTTTCAGATTTTCAAACCTTTATGATTTTGCAGATCATCATACGATGCAAGAGAAGAGCATACTCAGTGTTTTGAAAAAAAATCTCTACACTCTCAGATTTCCTAAAGGAATGCTAACCCACAACTCAAATTTGGCTCTGATACCATGTGAGATTTGCTAACTAGCCTACCAAGAATCTAATGACTGAAGGAAAGCAAAACCAGAAATATGAAGATGAATACATTGTATTCCTCTCAAGAATGCAAAGCTATATTCATCTTGATAATTGAAAATTACAAAAGAAATGCCTTGGTTATATAGGCCAAGGGGAGAGATAGATGCAATCAGATTATGACAAGTGTTGGCATCCTATGAGGTGTGACAACTCATGTCATTAAAGGTTCAACCACCTTATCCCTATGTAAAGTTAAGCTAGTGTGAAGAGGACTTTAGTGGAGAACTAGCTAAGAATGAACTAGTTAGATAAAGTACCCCTTTCACACTAACAAGCCTAAAATAGGTTCTTTCGAACAAGCTATAGTTTTTTGTAGTTTATATTCATATTGCTCATTACATTGCATTTCACATATTTCAAACTCAAAGCATTACTTCACATTGCATAACTAATAACTACGAGCAGCTACCAATTGCATTTGGTTGTAAAAAGTAGATTTTTGTAGTTCATATTCATATCTCTAATTACATTGCATTGCACATCTTTCAAACTCAAATAATTACTTCACATTCCATAACTAATAACTAGGAGTAGTTGCCAATTGCATTTGGTTGTAAAATGTTTTGGTAGACATGTATGAAAAATGTGGTAGCATAGACAAGGAAGTGAACTGTTTGAAAAAATTCTTGATGGAAATGTGGTCTCATGGTGATGGAATGCCATGAAAATTAGTGTATCTTTCTATTATGGATAAAATCCTAAAACAGGTGCTTTTGAACAAGGTATATAATTTTGTAGTTTATATTCATATTGTTTATTACATTGCATTGCACATCTTTCAAACTCAAAGCATTACTTCAGATTGCATAACTAATAAGTAGGAGAAACTTCCAATTGTATTTGGTTGTAAAAAATAATCTTTTGTAGTTTATATTCATATCCCTAATTCCATTGCATTGCACATCTTTCAAACTCAAAACATTACTTCACATTGCATAACTAATAAGTAGGAGCAGTTGCCAATTGCATTTGGTGTTAAAAAATAGATTTTTGTAGTTCATATTTATATCATTGATTACATTGTATTGCACATCTTTCAAACTCAAAGCATTACTTCACATTGCAAAACTAGCAGCTGCTGCTAGTTGCATTTGGTTGTAAAATGCTTTGGTAGACATGTATGAAAAATGTGGTAGCATAGACAAGGCAATTAATTGTTTAGAAAATGCCTCAAAGAAATGCAGTCTCATGGTGATGGAATTCCATGACAAGCCATAGCATTTCTTTGAGGCATTTTTCCAAACATCATTGCCTTGTCTAGAATAGCACATTTTTCATTCATGTCTACCAAAGCATTTTATCTTGCTTCTATGGCTAAAAGCATAAAATAAGTGCTTTCAAAAAAGCTTTTTTTTTTTGTAGTCTATATTCATATCGTCAATTACATTGCATTGCACATCTTTCAAACTCAAAGAATTACTTCACATTGCATAACTAATAACTAGGAGAAACTAACAATTGCATTTGGTTGTAAAAAATAAATTTTTGTAGTTGTTATTCATATCACTGATTACATTGCATTGCACATCTTTAAAAATCAAAGCATTACTTCAAATTGCATAAGTGATCACTAGGATCAGCTACCAATTGCATTTGGTTGTAAAATTCTTTGGTAGCATGTATGAAAAATGTGGTAGCTATTGCTTGTCATGGTATTCCATCACCATGAGACCACATTTCTTTGATGCATTTTTCTAAATAGTTCATTTCCTTGTCTATGCTACCACATTTTTCATGTTAGAATCCAAGATCACCTGCATGCAAGATGGATACCTATCACATGCAAAAGATATGAAGAACCAAAAAGATGTTCTCTGTAAAACCTCTCAGTAAAAATGCATTAAGAGAATCAATTATTACAAAGTGATCAATCCTTATGAAGGAGATCAAGAAACCCTAAAAGGGAAACCCTAAATGAAACCCTAGTGTGCACACTTAATAATTAATAATTAATTATTAATGTGCCTAAGTTTAGTTTAAGTAATAAAGAGGAATAAGTGACTTAATTAATTAATCAATGTGATGTAATTAATTAAGCATAATAACTTATTACTCTAACACCCCCCCTTAAGATGAACTTAGGAAGAAGCTAAAACACTAGAATAAGATGCATGAAAGCAAAGATGGGTCCCACAACTAGGCCTGATCAGGTACCCATTTACAAATGCAAGAATGAGTAAGAGAAGGAAAAACCCAGTGGGACAAAACCCCCTTACAATGAGATAACATGCTGCAAAGAAGCACTGGAAGAACTCTATAGAGTAACACTGGAACTTGATATAGGCAAGCAAGGAAATATTCTTCTGTATACTACTGAAACCGGATGAGAGTCACCGATTGACTCAAGGAATCATGATAAAGCAACAGAAAACCTGATGCCACGAAACACTCGAAAACTCCAAACGGGAACAACTCTAGAATCTAAGTGAAGTAGCAAATAATTATTGAATGATGTATTACCGAAATGAAGTGCAAAGATGCAAGATGCACTCTCCTTAACCGCCAAAAACATCCAAGTAATCGCCAAAACAACTCCATCGGGCCACCTAGACTAAGTGGATAAACTCTTTGATAGATACAGAAAAGTGCATGGACAGTAAGATAGAGCTCCTTAATACCTTTCTGATGCTTCAAACGAGGTGAAAAACGGAGATCGTGGCAAAAAGTTATGAGCTCGGAAGCATAAAATGTACATCTAACTTCAAACAGCAATAAATTTAGGAAAATAGTAAAATACTAAAAATAAACAACACTACTAGAAAGTGCTCGGAACCAGCTTTCCGGCGATATCTCGTTTGCCCGATTTCGAATCGTGATGCCCAAGTTATGGCCAAAAGAAAATTGCTCTTTAGGGAAAAATTAGGCCGGAGGGGCAAGAGGGCTACCATACTCTGATGACGCTATCATGACGGCCATGCTGACATCAGAAAATGCCAAGCATAAATTTGACTGCCTAGCCAGCCGTGAGCAAAAAATCTACTCTACGTAAAAGAAAAAATTTTCGCCCCGGTCCTATGGGCTACTCAAGGCCGAGCCGAGTTGGGGCAGATCTCCGGCCGAGTGGAGGGCCACGATCGGCCCATAAGGACAAGGCGTGTGAGCCTAAAGGTTTGGCCGCTGGGGCTATACGCAGCCGCGGTGGAGGGGGCCGCTGAGGGTGGCGCCCATCGGCAGAGCGGGCCCTCCCAAGTGGGCCAAGGGTCGATGGGCTGCCCATTTGGTTAATCGGGCAAATAAGAGATTTTCATGCTAAAAAAAATTCAATTCTTAAATTTTTTTTAAATTTTTTTAAAAAAATGCATCAGAATAAGGCGGCCGGGAGGCCGTGACACCAAACAATTTTTTTTGCCTCCTCGGATCAACAAAGACCAAATTGATGATTTGACAGCATTTCTAGGGTTTTGGGACGCTTACTTAACGCCATGGTGACTCGCTGGAGCCCATAGTGTCCCTAAAACAGCTTACCCCGATCTTGTAGAAAGATGCCTGTGGAAACCCTTACACTTGAAACTCACTAAAAGGCCATATCTTTAGATCACGAACAAGCAGCTGCAGGTCTGGAGCTCTGATACCATGTTAGAATCCAAGATCACCTACATGCAAGATGGATACCTGTCACATGCAAAAGATATGAAGAACCAAAAAGATGCTATGTAAACCTCTCAGTAAAAATGCATTAAGAGAATCGTTATTACAAAGTGATCAATCCTTATGAAAGAGATCAAGAAACCCTAAATGAAACCCTAGTGTACACACTTAATAATTAATAATTAATTATTAATGTGCCTAAGTTTAGCTAAGTAATAAAGAGGAATAAGTGACTTAATTAATTAATCAATGTGATGTAATTAATTAAGCATAATAACTTATTAATTTTAACATTTCATACATGTCTACCAAAGAATTTTATCTTGTTGCTATGGCTAAAAGCCTAAAATAGGTGCTTTCGAACAAGCTATAGATTTTTGTAGTTTATATTCAAATCGCTGATTACATTGCATTGCACATCTTTGAAACTCAAAACCTTACTTCACATTACATAACTAATAACTAGGAGCATCTACCAATTGCATTTGTTTGATAAAATGCTTTGGTAGACATGTATGAAAATTGTGGTAGCATAGAAAAGGCAATGAACTGTTTGAAAAAATGCCTTAAAGAAATGTGGTCTCATGGTGATTGAATGCCATGACAATATATTTTTCTAGTTTATATTCATATCGTTGATTACATTGCATTGCACATCTTTGAAACTCAAAACCTTACTTCACATTGCATAACTAATAACTAGGAGGATCTTCCAATTGCATTTGTTTGATAAAATGCTTTGGTAGACATGTATGGAAAATGTGGTAGCATAGAAAAGGCAATGAACTGTTTGACAAAATGCCTCAAAGAAATGTGGTCTCATGGTGATGGAATGCAATGATCATGGAATTCCATCACCATGAGACCATCATGGCATTCCATCACCATGAGACCACATTTCTTTGAGGCATTTTTCCAAATAGTTCATTGCCTTTTCTATGCTACCACATTTTTCATACATGTCTACCAAAGCATTTTATCTTGTTGCTATGACTAAAATCCTAAAATAGGTTCTTTCGAACAAGCTATAGATTTTTGTATTTTATATACATATCGCTGATTACATTGCATTGTAGGTCTTTCAAACTCAAAGCATTACTTCACATTGCATAACTAATAAGTAGGAGCAGTTGCCAATTGCATTTGGTTGTAAAAAAAAGATTCTTGTAGTTTATATTCATATCACTAATTACGTTGCATTGAAAATCTTTCAATCTCAAAGCATTACTTCACATTGCATAACTAATAAGTAGGAGCAGCTACCAATTGCATTTGGTAGTAAAAAATAGATTTTTGTAGTTTATATTCATATCACTGATTACATTGCATTGCACATCTTTCAAACTCAAAGCATTACATGTAATGTCCCCATTTTAGCTATTTTCCCTTCAGTGACTGATAGCCTATTTCCAGAAGCCCGTAGGCTCGTCAGAGGTTAAATTAGGGTTTCCCATTTTATAGGGGCTCTGAAGCATTTTTTATGGCTTGCATGTTAGAGTTTTTGATGCATGTCTGGTGGAGTTTTTTGGGTTTTTAGAGAGCTTCGCAGTGGTATTTTTTGCAAAGGCATTGGGCATCTTTTTAGAATTTACTATTTTTAGTAAGTTCTATTTTTGGCATTGCCATCTTGAGCAGTAGCATCAACAGTCAAATCAGTTTCCATTTCAGGCAGTGCACTTTGGAGCATATTTGGCTTTCAGCATTTTGAGGCTCATTTTGGGTAAAATGATTCATTCTAAGTCATTAATGTTTTAATTTCTTATTGGCCCCCTTGGCCTAGTATTAATGACTTTAAGTTGTTTTAAAAGGTGGCCTTTGAGGGTGAACGCCTCATTGAGAAATTATTCAAAATTTTCTAAAGTAAATATTTCTCCTTAAGTCTTGGATGCCTAGAAAGGTGAATATAATGTTTTAAAAATTAAAATATTTCAAAAGTAAAATGGGCATCTCTTTTGGAGGGAAAAAAGATGGAAGTTGAAGAGCCAACAGTCATCTTCAATTCTATAAAAGCAGGTCATTGCTCATTCATTTATCATCTTTGGAAAAATATAACAAAATGCTGCTGGATTGAATTTAGAACCCGACTAAGGGGAAGATTAGCAATTTGACTCCATTCTTCGGGCTTGAAACTATGGTTCCCTAGATGGTGGATTGAGAGTGTACTTCATCCAGAAGTGCACATTGAGCTTCAAAGTTGAAGATTTTGTAGTTTTTGATAATAATTTTCAGAATTGTGTTTGTTGGTCATATCATGGCTAAAGGAGGTTTTCATTAACAACTTTTGGTATGATTGTTATGTGCTTTTGGGTATTGAAGAAATTGATTCCTAGTACATGGGTGCCCCTTCCCACAAAAGAGCAGAATTTAATTCAAAGTATTTAATTTTATAATGCAAAATCGACCCTCCCAACTAGGTCGTACCATTCAGTAGAGCATTGAAGTTTGTGCCAAATAATTGAAGGGAATTTTATGTGGTTTCAGTGTTGCAACTTAGGTGCCTATCCTCCAAAGAGCCTTTGCATTTCATTTCATTCCATTCGGAGGTATATTGATGAAGTTGTGAGCATTTGATTGAATTTTTGTTTGCTGGTTTGAAAAATTAGATTGCTTAAGGTTTAGATTTTGGTTTGATTTTCAATAATTCAAAAAAGTATCATAGAGAGAGATCATCTTCTATCAGTTGTACTTTGATTCTATTGAAAACACTTGTAATTTGTAGTAGTTCTCTACATTGTAAGGCTGATAACAGTAGTATTGTTTCAATCCATTTATTACTTCTTTATTTGTGTTTAATTATCACATTTGTAACCCCTGGATGGTTTACTGCCAGTGTGGAAAAAGAACTTGTTAATTCTCTCATTTGTACCCAATGAAAAGTGGCGAATTCCCACTCATGAGTGGATTCCCGCCACAGCGGATGAATTAGTTTTTTTTGTAATCTCTTTCCCCCCACTAATTTAGTGGAAGTGTGGAATTCTTTCATGGCTAGTTCACCGCCTAGTTATTTTAGTTTTGTAATTCTTACTTTGCCATATGTTAGCACCTCACCTTCAAAGGGACCTTGTGTGCACATTCTTGGCATTGATTTTTATCATCTACTTCCAGCTTAGTATTTCAAGTTCAGATTATTGCTAATGATCCCATCACCATAAGCTATTACCTCGCCTTCAATAGGATCTTGGTGAACTTTCTTGGTGAAGGTTACTTTCAAGTTGGATATCTTTCAAGATCCAATGCTAACATTTGGCATAGTGTTTGTGTTGTGGAAACATCGAGAATTCAAAGGAAAAAATTAAGGGGTATATTTCATTACTTCACATTGCATAACTAATAACTAGGAGCAACTACCAATTACATTTGGTTGTAAAAAATAGATTTTTATAGTTTATATTCATATCACTAATTACATTGCATTGCAAATCTTTCAAATTCAAAGCATTACTTCACATTGCATAACTAATAACTAGGAGAAATTGCCAATTGCATTTGGTTATAAAATGCTTTGGTAGACGTGTATGAGAAATGTGGTAGCATAGAAAAGGAAATTAATTTTTTGGAAAAATACTTCTAGGAAATGTGGTCTCATGGTGATGGAATGCCATGACAAGCCATAAACATTAGCTTGTCATGGCATTCCATCACCATGAGACCACATTTCTTTGAGGAATTTTTCTAAACAGTTCATTTCCTTTTCTGTGCTACCACATTTTTCATACATGTCTACCAAAGCATTTTATCTTCTTGTTATGGCTAAATGCCTAAAATAGTTGCTTTCAAACAAGTTATAGATTTTTCTAATTTATATTCATATCGTTGATTACATTGCATTTTACATTTTCAAACTCAAAGCATTACTTCATATTGCATAACTAATAACTTGGAACAACTTCCAATTGCAATTATTTGATAAAATGCTTTGGTAGACATGTATGAAAAATGTGGTAGCATAGACAAGGAAGTGAACTGTTTGTAAAAATGCCTCAAGGAAATGTGGTCTCATGGTGAGGGAAGGATTTTCATGGCATTCCATCACCATGAGACCACATCTATTTGAGGCATTTTTAAAACAGTTCATTGCCTTGTCTATTCTTCCACATTTTTCATACATTTCTAACAAAGCATTTTATCTTGCTGCTATGGCTAAAAGCCTAAAATAGGTGCTTTTGAACAAGCTATGGATGCTTGGAAAAATAGGTGCTTTTATTTGAATGTTGCACAAAACTCCTATTATGTGTTTAGTGTACTCATTCATGCAACATGATCTAGTGGCATTGATTCTTTTGCATGGTGATTGCATACAAAGGGTTTGATGCAACCTTAAAAAAAAACCAATGCAACTCAATTACATATATACCATTAAAACCTTCAAACAAACTCCATACAACTCAATACTGTTGAACCATGATACATGAAAAAACTCATTATGCATAGCATAAGAGTTTGATGCAACCCTCAAACAAAACCCACACAACTGGATGACATTTATGTCATTATACAATGATCATGATAAAAATAAAATAAGACATGACTCAACCATGATGCATGAACAAACACTATATGCACACCATGTGAGTGTGATACAACCATTAAACAAAACAAATACAACTCCATAACATGCATTTTATTTGACTCTCTACATAAAATTTGTATCATCATAATTCACAACAATGAATGTTTCTAATCATAATGCATGGATAAGCACACTAGGCATATCATATGGACTTGATCCACACTATTCATAATGCACACTTCACACAAAAGAAATAACACTCATAGGGTATTGTCATATATGTCAATCAACCTTGACCCACACCAAACTTCAAATAAAACCTATATAATTCAATGACATACATGTCATTAGTACCTTCAAATCAAGTCACTACATCCTTCATACAAAATCCATAAAATCATGTAGGAATCAATTGCTCTCAAATATGATGTATAAACAAGAAAACCAAGCATTTCGTACAAATCTAGGGCCCCTCTACAATAACCTCTCTCCATTTTTGATATCTCTAAGCCATTTTCCCATTGTGTCAAGATTTTAGTTGATGGAAAAAGCATCAAATGCATGCAGCGTAAAGTTGCAAGGTGGTGTAACTTTCATTTTGTTCGTTGTGTGACCAAACCAACAATTCCAACACATCTGGATGGGTAGGTTTGTGCTAGGCAAGGTCCTCTTTTTCACCGAAACATGTTAGAGTGGTTCAAGCTACAATGCACTGGCGATATCTCTTAAGAGACCTGTTGTGACCTTTTCACACATCACCCCATTCAAAATGGGGACCCCCTAAATTTTGGCTCCATTCCCGTCTTTTGGCTTGGGTTTTTGGTATGTCTCTCTCTATCAGTTCTTTTTGTCTGGTGATGTACTTACCATTTTACCTAGATTTGAATTTTGGCTAAGTCTAAAGGACTTTCTGATGAATTAGGGTTTGCATTCTTTAGGCTACTTTAAGGTCAAATTGAGTTGGATAATCAAATTTTGAGCTTAGCACTGTTGTTAAGGTGCCTCAAGCAAACTCCCACTGAATTTTGACCACTTTCTATTTTTAGTAAGTGCTAATTTGGGGCCTATTTTCTCAGGATTTTCATATTCTGACAATTGCATTGCACATAGAATGTTGTGAGCTACCTGCTCACCAAATTTGAGCTGAAACGGACAACTTACTATTTTTAGCAGTTCTACCTTCAAAGGCCATTTTTTAAGGTTTGCATGTTGGAATTTTCAATGCATGTCAGCATAATATTTTTGGGTTTTCCGAGAGCTACGCAACAAGGTAACATGCAAGCAGAGTTGATCACTTTTCAAAAACTTGCTATTTTTAGCCAGTGCTCGCATGCTGATCATTTTTCTGGGTTTTTTTGGGTTTTTTGAGATCTCTCGAGTGGTGTGACATGCAAACTCATTCAACAGTTGATTGGTCACTTTTTCACACACTTACTATTTTTGGCAAGATCGCTTCGACAACTGCCCAACACTTCAATGTCACAAACATAGCGACATGCAATAGAAACAGGGTCAAATGAAGATTTTTTGAGTGACATGCAAGTTAGATTAGGGTTTCTAGCTTTGGGACCCAAAATGAGGGATCAAACGCCAAAATATCCAAAAATTGGTGTATCCCATCACGATCAGTATCTTTCAAGGAGTCCACTAGTAAAATTTGAAGGTGAATGGAGTACTTACTATTTATAGTAAGTCACTTCTGAAACATGATTATAAATAGCAGGTCAACACAAGGCACCAGTGTGAGCAGGTCAAGCAAGTGATGAGGACCCCATGGAGAAAATTTCAGATCAAATGGAGTTGTAGAGGTTCGAAAATCAAGCACTTACTATTTTTAGCAAGTCCATGAAGAAGAATTAGGGTTTCCTAAAAAGTAGGGTGAAGCACAAGGGCCACACAGAAGTAGCATCCAGTCATGATCAACATCCTTTAGGAAACTGACATGTGAAGTTTGAGCTCATTCTGAACAGTTACTATTTTTAGTAAGTTGCTAAAAATAGTAGGTACATGCAAGCATCAGGCACCAACAACTCAGTCACGTCACGAGGTTTGAGGCAAAGAAAAAATCCAGCCTTTCGGAGCTTGAAATCAACTTGAAATGCAAAAATTGACAAACTTTCTAAAAATAGCAAGTCAAGGCAAGCTGAGGACATCATGGGCAGTCAGAAGAACACCTCCCTAAATCCACCTTAATAAGCTGAAATGAGTTGAAAATCCATCTAAGTTTGGAAAAATGGAAGCTTGACCTGCCAAATGCACCTTGAGAAGCTGAAAATGGATGAAAATCAGAAGCTCAGACCTTGAAATGCGCCTTAACATGGAGATGGACTGGAAATTTTTCTAAGTCCCTAAAACTTGAAGCTCAGCTAGTCATATGCACCCTAGCAAGGAAGGAGGGTAAAAATTTTACTAGGTATTGAAAATTTAAAGCTCTTGCCCTCATATGCACCTTGGCTACTTGGGTTTGATGGAAAATTCTTCTAAGTGCTTAAAATTAGAAGTAGATATGGTTAAATGCGCCCTTGCAAGCTTTAAGTGAGTTGAAAATCTCTATGTATGGAAAAATGAAAGCTCCTACCCTCATATGCACCTTAGCTTGAAGGAGGAAGCCTTGAAATTTTCTAAGGCATTGAAATTGAAAGCTTGAAGGGTCATATGCACCCAAGAAGAAGAGAAGGCCTTGAAATTTTCTAAGGCATAGAAATTGGAAGCTCCAAGGTCTAAATGCGCCCAAGGTAAAGAGGGACACTTGAAAAATATTCTAAGTGTGGAAAGTTGAAAGCTCACTATGCTAAATGCGCCCTAGCCTTGACTAGAGGGTAAAATTTTACTGAGTCCTTGAAATTTGAAGCTTGACCCCCTATATGCACCTATGATAAAGATGCCATTGAGAAAATATTCTAAGTATTTGAAATTTGAAGCTCTCTACTCCATATGCGCCCAGCTAGAAGAGAGGCTCCAAAAAATTTCTAAGTATTGAAAATTGGAAGCTCAAGGTCTCATATGCGCCCCATAGTTGGAGAGAAAGTTAGAAATTTTAACTAAGTGTTGAAAACTTGAGGCAACTACCCTTATATGCACCTAAACTTGAGAGAGGCCATTTAAATTTTCTCTAAGGCAAGCAAGTTAAAAGCCCACTATGTTCAATGCACCCTAGCTAAGAGAGATAGCATGAGAAGTTTTTCTAAGTGTTGTAAATTGAAAGTTGGACCCCCTATATGCGCCCAAGGAAAGGAGATGGCATGGGAAATTTTTCTAAGTACATGAAGCTTGAAGTAGCTGCCATCATTTCCGCCTAAAGTAAGAGGAAGTTTGAAATTCTTCTAAGTGTGTAACCTCAACGTATGAAGGCTTGAATGTGCCCTTGAGGAAGGAGATGATTGGAAATTTTTCATAAGGCATTTAAACTTGAAGTGCAGACCCTTGAATGTGCCTTAACTTGATGAAGGGGTGTTGAAAATTTTCTAAGGCAAGTAAACTCAAAGGTTACCCCCTCATATGTGCCTTGAATTTGAGAGTGGACAAGAAATGTTTCTAAGGCATTGGAACTTGAAGTTCATATTTTGAAGTGTGCCTACCATGGAGAATTGAAAGCTTGGCCTAGCAGATGCCCCTTCAAATGGAAATACCACCCTCTAGATGTGCCTAACATGAAGTATCATTTTGAAATTTTTCTAAGTGAGAGAAATTGGAAGTGTAAGATGATGAATGAGCCCAAATTGAAGAAGATGGATAAGAAATATTCCTAAGGCATGGGAGATGATAGTTGGCCTAAAAAAAATCCACCCAAGGTTGAAGTTGAATAAAATTTGATTAAAATTATTTCCCAAGGTTAAAAAATTAAATGTCCCCCTTTGTGTTGACACATGATTTTTTTTAATCAAGTTGAGAAGTATTTACTAAGAGGGAAATATTTTGGGAGGTCTTGAAAAATGTTCTAAGGGGAAAATAATTTTGCCTTGCGATTTTAAAAAATGCTGGAGCTCACGATTGATGAAATTTCTTTGGGAGAAATATAAAATTTTCTAAGGTGCTAAAGAATGAAATGAATAAAATTTCTCAAATGAAATAAAATTCTCCTAAGGCATTGAGATTAAATTTCAATAAGAAGTACACCATTGTTCAAGGATGAGATTTTTTATGCTGGAGTAATTTTAATAAATTTATCAAAAATGTTTCAGTCAACTAAGACTTACATGCAGTCAAGGAGGGAAATTTCAAATTTTGAATAAGGAATCTCCAGCAATAGTAAATTTTTATGACAACTCTATGACGACTGTGCATAATCTTTGTGACAACTCACCAGTCCTCTCTCCCGAATTGGAAATCTTCTAAGTAGTGGGGGAGTGAATTAATGGCAACTGCTAAACTAGGCGTCCCCTCTCAATTATATAAACTCTGAAGCTATTCATTTTTCTTCACAAGTTGCAGAGTTGAGATTGTAAGAGTGCTAGAGTGCTGAAGCTGAAAGTGGCTGTTGAGTGAGTGAGAAATTTTTGAGCTGAGTAAATTATTTTTCTAAGTGCTGAAAGTGATATTGCTGAAAGTTGCTGAAGTTTGAAGTTTGAGTTTCAAAGTCAGAATTCTCAAGGTTTGGAGTTGGTAGTTTAATGCTGAAGAACTTTCATTTTTGAAGCTAACTCCATATTTGCAGCCATCTCGTAGTGATTTTATTTTCTAAGTTGGAATTATAATACTTGAATTTTGTTTTGCAGATGGCTAAGGTTTGAAGAGGAGATGTTGCCGGAACAAGCAAGGCTGCAGGAAAAGCTAGAAATACTGAAGTAGGCAAAGAGAATGCCTCCAAGCAGGCCATCATCAAGCAGCTGAAGAAGTCTTTTCTTCCTCAGTCAAAGTTTGTGTCAAATCTGGGAGGTTTGACTAATACCAACCTTGGTTCATTCAACCTCGAGGCATTCAAAAGGAGAATATACGGGCAGGGTGGTCATTGTCCATCAGTGACATCACACAACATCGTGAGGAGTGGATTGTATGCAACTGTTGGTTTTCCACCAGCAATTCGATGTCCTGAGTTGATAATGGAATGCGCAAACTATTATAGGCCAGACCATCAAACAATTGTTTCTTTAGAAGGAAAGTTGTTGGCTAACTTCACACCTAAAGCTATTGGAGAGGCGTTCAGGATTCCAGCTATGGAGAGAATGTTGTACAAGTCAAAAGAAAGGGCTGAAAAAATGTACACCTCATCTTTTGATAGGTGTGTAAAGAGAATTAACACATCATGGATGAGGAAGCCAAAGCCTCCTGGCACCAAGTTTCCAAAGTAGATCATCTCAGAGGAGCTAAAACATGAATACTATGATTTAATCATGATGCTCAGCTAGGTGAATGGAAGCCCACAGGAATATGCTTTTGAGCCTTGGATGTTCTTTTAGATCAGTGTGGTGTTGGAGGGAAAAGAGTATGTAGATTGGGCAAGAATGATCCGTGACAACATAGATGGGAAATTCAGAAGCCTGAGGAGAATGAAGAACTTTTATATGAGCTTGTATGTCATCTATATGCTAGCTAGGATGACGAAGTATAAGGGATTGACAAACCAGGAGCCGATTGGATGTGGTTCCAATCAGTTTAAAATCCATGAAGCTTGCAGGAAAATGCACCTGACTGATACCTCCAGCTTCAAGAGAGTGAATGATGATTTCACTATGCACATCACATGACTCTTCAACGGAGAACACATCAAAGAATATCCAAGGATACACAAAAGTTGATTGAATAGTATAGGTATTGGTTTATCTAGTTCCTGAAGTTCACTTACATAAGGCTATCAGGGTTCCATTCGTACGCATACAGATTACCAAGGGACCCCACAAATAGGATGGTAATGCTTGAAGTGTCTAGGCAACTCATGGCCTATGAAAAAATCATAAGGAAAAGGAAGAAAGGAGGATTGCACTTCCCTATTGTTATGGGAAATTCACTTGAGGAGTGCCCATCTTTACAGGCAGCCAGGGAAGCAGAGGAGGAATTACAATTTTATCACCTCACTCTACACACCAATCAATAGGACTTTGATCCTCACAGAAGGATTGGAATGGTACAAGGTGAAGAATATCGGCACAAGGCTCATGTATAATATTTTTGGGTGAATGCAGAAGATGAGGCTGAGATCAGAAGGAGGATGTTCTCCAGATTACCTCTAAAATTGATCAGGGAATGCAAGGTTTTCCAAGTTCCAAATCAAGTGGATGAGGATTCCAACATTATTCACCCAGATTACAAGTCAATAAAGGACACACCAATCCCACCACCTGATTGGGTGGAACCAGAGATCACAAACTTGGACACATTGTTTATGTCGGTCTTAACATTCATAAGAAGATGGGTGGATGGACATGTTCACAGGCTTGAGAGAAAATCAATTTCCCTCACATACAACCTCATGGGTGATCAAAGGCCACCAATATCAATAAAGAATAGAAAATAGGCCGCCCAAGCTACAGAGCCACAGGAAGTCAACCAGCCATTGCCTAGGGAGCCTAATAAGCAGAGTGCTAATGCTCTTGGGAGTGCCAACTAGCTAGATGAAGATGAGGAAACAGAAACAAACACTCGCCTAGATCGTACAATTGAGGCAAACTTTGAAGATGAGAACACTACGGAGCCTGAAGTTCGGGGTCTTGAGGAGAATAGTCAGCACATGGAAATGGATGAGCCTCAACTGAATGTTGTTAAAGAGGAACTTCATGAAGTAGAAGCAACGAAAGAGCAGTCGCTTTTCATCTATAGCACTCAACAAGATGTCCCAAATTGGCTCACAAGTGCAATAAGAAGAGATCAGGAGGATGACACCGACCCAACAATAGAGATGGAAGAGCTCCTTAATAGAATAAGCAGGTCACCTAAGAGGAAGAAATCCAAAAAGTACTCCCGGATGGAGACAGATGAGTCTAGTTCTCGCACTCTTCATGTTGTGGTTCTAAGGGAAGAATGTGATATAGATGAAGCAATGCCTAAAAATTACACGATCACTACAGTTGAACTGGGGTGCCCTACTGGAGCACAAGTGATTGAGGAAGCTGCAAACTCCTTCTAGGCATTGAAGGATAGACTGCTTTGAAAGGGAGAAAATATAAGAGGCTAAAAAGAGAGCATAAGGCATTAGTTGGGTATGTGCAACATCTAGCACGTCCATATGCTGAGGAGAACCCAATGGTGGAACTTCCAACTGAGCTACCACAAGAATCAATTAGCGAGCTCGAGGAGATGAACAAGGCAACTCATGAAGGAGACAAGTGGATTGGTAGTGTTCGTGTTGAGGCTGAGAAATTCATTAAGGATATTGTCTCCTCTTTCCAACATGCTTCCAGCATCCTCTCTCGTTTGGAAAACATTGAACAAGCATGGAGTGATACTCACATTTTTTAAGACAAGACTATTCCACGCCTAGCTGCTCTGATGCATATGTGCAAACTTTGATTGAAGGAGGGGTGATCCAGGCTGGAGATAAATATGATTTTCTAGGCTAGTATTCTACAACATTCATCGGCCGAGGTTTCTTTGACATGGCAAGGACAGAGTTAGTCAAGATCAAGAAGGACATAGGAAACATTCAAGAGGGATCCATCAAGGCTTGGAGAAAATCTTGTATTCGATAGGAGCAAACAATTGCCATCCTCGAGTACCAGCTTAATCTTACCCCAGCTATTTCTGAGCAAGAAGTTGATGCAGTGCTAGACCAGTTTGTTGCTTTCGTAGTCAAAGAGAAGAACAATGGGAACATGATCCTGGATGAGAATCTTCTGGAAGGGTAGTGGGCATTAATTGCTCATAGTGGTCAAAGGAGGAATCTACCATTTTTGTGCTCATTAATTGCACCACTCCACCTTCTGGCGGTTTTTGGGGTAGAATCTAGTCTAGGGCTGATGTGGCTCAATCTAAGCCATCCATTGTAATTTAATTTGGATTGTCCATTGAGATTGGCTAGCTATATAAAGGGGACTCCCCCTCATTTGTACATTATTAGATTAGAGATTAGAGAATAGAGCATAGAGAGACAGTTTAGAGTTAGCATAGTTTCATTGCATAGCATAGTTTGAAGGAGAAGGAAAGTTTTCCCTTGAGAACTTTGTAAGAAATTTTTGTGAAAACTATCATAATAAAAAGAGTTTCATTGATGATGATTTTGTCTTTTGTTATGAGTAGCTAGCAAGATTTCTTCGTCCTTCTACTTCAAGTAGGACTTAAATTAGAGTAATTTTCATTTTCATGCAAGTAGTTATTTGTTGATTATCGTGTTTGATCAAAGCAACTTTGCTTAATCCATACCACTAGTAAACTTGCTGATGGTAAGCCCTCCTTGTGTGGTCAACTGGAATACTTTTCAAACTTAACTTCGATTGTGATTCATTTGTTTGTATGCATCGTCCTGATGGTATTTGCATCTTGAGTTGTAATCTGAATACCTTTTGCTACTCCCTTGAAGATTGCACCGACTTTGTTGAGGTTGTCCAACACAAGGCAAAGAAAAGTTTGGTTGAAGTCTGTTGAAGTCAAGCCCCACACATCTTGCGCTTAGACTAGGACATAAATCTTCTAAACTCTACACTCATTTAATTTTCGCACAATTTTGGTTAGTATAGGAAGCTCGTACCTTATTGCTAAATCATCTGCAATGCACGAAAACTCCTTTCATCATTAATCTACTGTCAGTTACTAATTTCTGAATAATTGTGTAAGTCCCCTCGTGAAAACAACATATCACAACGAACCAACTGAGTGTATTCCATCACATTGAAGGAACCTTGGAGTTGAACCTACGATCTCTCTCACAATTTTAGCGTACGGGATACTTTGATCAAGAGAATGGAGTAGTCGTTGGATACTTTATTCTTTTGTTTGGTGTTGGTCACAAAAATCAGATCAACAAGACCAAAGTGCATAAAGGAAGCAAAATTTGAAAAGTTGTTACTCGAAAACAATGGCACTTAGAAATATTTCGTTTAAAGGTACGACATCATGTAGTTCCCCTCTACAATATCCTCTCTCAATTTTTGATATCTCTAAGATGTTTTCCTATGGTGTCGAGATTTCAATTGATGGAAAAAGCATCAAATGCACACTAGTAAAATTTGGCAAATAAATGACTACGTGACTAAAAATTTTAGTCAAAACAACTAAAAATGACTAAATTCTACCAATTTTTTGCAACTCAGCTATAAATGAGTAAATAAATGACTAACCTTGTCATCGACTAAAAAAATATTTAGTCATACAAATAAAAATGACTAAATAGTTAGTCACACAAATAAAAGTGGGTAATTAAAAAAAAAAATTGAATTGAAAAATTATTGGCAGGATGCTAATCATTTCCTCTCTATTGCTACAATTGAGAAATTATTGGTAAGATGCAAATATTTCCTCCGTTGTCCTTTCATTAGTTTGAGAGCTAAGAGACTCACAAAGGAATGTAAGCTTGAATTGATATCTTTAGTACAAAAAATCCTTCATCTTATTCTCACAGAATGCTCATTAATAAACGAGTTTTCCATGTATGAAGAGGATTAGGGTTTGAAGCTCGAGCCTTTTTTGTAGACATTTGATGGAGAATAGAGGACTTCTTCGGAAAGTATAACTTTAGAACATAAGGATATCAATAATGTAGTATGACTCAGTGCAAAAATTTTCCCATATTTTGGTGTTTTTTGAGCTTATATTGAGAAGCCCTATAAAGCTTCCAAATGTAATGGTTTTTGTTTAAAATATCATGTAAAATTTCCAGCATTATGCAAACTATAGTCCTTGGGTCAGCATTCAAGTTCCAATTATTACGGTTTCAATAGGCTTATTCTAGAATCCCTAGAAAACCTTCCAATATTATGTTATCAAAATGCATCCCTATGCATAATCAAAAGCATTTTTCATATAGAAACTATCTGGCTAATGTTATTATATTTTAAGACAGCACTATACTGCACTATACCAAACATAAGTTTTAAGTATACAAATAGGACATGTTTTAAATAAGTTTAAAGGGAAAAAGACTCCTTGATGCATGAAACAAGACTCCTTGAAACCATTTTCAAAAGATTCTTTATGATTCTTAACCCCACTCGCCTACTCCTTCCATGTCTGATGCTAGTTCTCTTTGATATAACTACCCCTTCATAATTAATGTCCTTTATCTTTTTGAAGGAATTCACTTAATTTTCCCTAAATGTTTATCCTTTGTGATTTGTTGGCTCTGCATATTCTCAATATCTTGCCTTCTTTCCCTTTTCCACTATCATAGGATAGTTCCATATAGACTGTCATATAGGATTCACAGTGCTTAACCACTCTCATTGCAACAAGAGTGTATTCCTCTATGCAAAGGATTCATGGTCTTTACATTTAATGCACAAGTTTCTTATGCACATACCCTTGCACTATATGTTGTTGATTGTCTCTAAGATTAGTATACTACATACTAGCATTTTTCAAGGATATTGTCACTTTGGAAGGACAATAATTTGAAACCTTTGACCATGGAGTCACTGTCAGTATGATTGTCACTTATTGATTTTACACAGTGAGTTTTAATCACTTCCCTTTCCCATAATGAAGTCTGAAAATTATGGTTTAGAGGTCATGTCTATTATCTTCAAAAAATTGCTTTTACTTTTCAGTGGATTGTCCTACATTCACCTGGTTTTGTGGTCTTCAACACCTTTTATACCTTCATCTCTTTACACCCACAAGATTGGTTCTTCACAATGTATTGTTATGGACTCTTTGATCTACAAACTATCATTTTCAACTTCATAGTCCATATTCATATATTGACTGCCCTTGAAACTATTACAGGCATATTTGGTGACTGTCTTGGAATTTGATGCCATCACTATCCATTGTTTCCACTCTGTCACTCAACCTCTTGCTAATCTTTGTCTTTTCACTATTGCAACTGCCTTTTGATGGTGCCTTTGTCATGCCTTTTTGGGTTGTTTTCACCATGATCATTGATTGTTCTCAACTTGGAATTGATGACTATCATAGAGATGCCTCCATAGTGTATTGTCACTACATTCTATCCTTTAGACTTTAGACTATTAGTTTCTACTTTGTAGTTCATAACATGGTTGCCCTTTGAATGACTTCTCTTTTGTCCTCCATGCCAAAACCTTGACTGTGACTATCATCTAGTTGTCTTGGCATGATCTTGCATGTGTCTTCAAAACTCGCTTGGTCTGTCACTAGGTATCATTGAGCATAGAAGCACAAAGACATAAATGCCTTCTTCACAAATCCATGGTTGTCCCTTAATTGCTACTATACTAAAATGCTATAGTTAATTCAGATGAATAGAATCAAACACAATATTTTAATATGGGTACCTAAAAATAATCAACAGAAGATTGTATTCTAATTTAATCCTGTCACTATTCACAAAGAGGGAAAATTATTGAATCCTAATGAAACCACATGAGTATTCAGATTCACACAAACAAAAAGAAAAGTACTCGATAAGAAAAGAGAAAATAGAGATGCCCCACCTACAATAGACTATATCCAACATAATAATTGAATGTTTTATGTGATTTTCTTACTGATACAATCATATTGCACAATATGTAAATGATATGATATGGGCTTTTAATATGCCCACCATCCTGTGAACATATGTTTAGAAAAGATGATATTAATTTGACCCCCACTAAGAAGGATGTAGTTTAACAAATTTATATAGTGGGTATTTTTCTGATAATTATTTGCAACAGGTTGCGTCACTATCATTGAGGTTCTCAGCTTTTGTTTAGACAAACTGAAAGATATTCCGATCATAATTTATCTATCCTCAATCTAGTTGTATTTTTTGCTTTGTTTGATACAACTTGGCATTCAATTGTTTTGTTGTACTTAAGCCAATGACAGATTGTAATAGAACATGGTGATGCAACCATGATAAGCATCCCTTGGAATACTTCACAAGTTTCTTAATAAGTTGAGAATCCCATGCAATAGCAAACACTTTACAAGTTCGTTGTCTCTTTTATTTCTTTAAAATGATGCATAAGAATTATATTTAATAGTAGCTTATAGATGCTTAGTTAAAATTACATGGAAATATACACTTAAAGAGCTACAGTAGTCACAAAATACATTTGAATTCCCATTGATGAAGAACTCCCATAGGTTGGAAGATTTTTAGTTATTATTGTCTATGTGATGATTTTCTAAGATTTAGTTGTGTTGTTGTAAGTTAATTTTTTATCTTATGAATGGTGGTTTCTAATAAATCATCGTATTTCATTTACATAGTGTTTAGAATGATAAAATATAAGGAATTTAGTAATAGGGTACATTCCAATATTAATCTTGTGAATAAGAGAGAACAAAGTAGAAAAACAAGATTTCAACACAAGAGATTAAATATTTATTATATATCTAATTGTACTTTTGTTTGAACTAAAGAAGCATTTGCATTTAAGTAGAAAGGCCTCAAAAAAGCTTCTCAATACATTTTGTTGCACACTATGAGTGTGGATAAGCTCACAATTTGGATGTGGAATTACATAGCTATGTGGTTTCTCACTCAAGAAGCATAACTTTGCATTTATGGATTGTATGAAAATAGCCTAAAAAAGGTTTTATTTGTGGATAATTTGTATAATTGACTTTAAGATCAGATTTGTAGATCAAGGAATAGGATTAAATGAGACCTTTGAATTCATGAGAGGCTACCAAGCAATACCTTACAATCACTATCACTTCAGCTTTGTTTCTTGTATCATCTTGTTTTAAGGTTAAATTAATACCAACAAGATAGATTTTCATCACTGCTAACATGTGCAAACCAACCAAAATGAAGTGTACATACCATTCTCATGTGTTATGTAAAATCTTGGGATATCCGTAGTTAACATCTGACAACATGGAAAAGTATAGAAAAAAGAAAAATGAAGCACATTCCTTTCACTATCATGAACCCATGATAAAAATGAACAATGAATATCATATTAAAGAATGATTTAGATTCTGCACTTTACACAGTGAACCTAATTGTTCACTCCATAGTTTACCATAGTACCCTAGGCTTCAAGTTTTATCCTCCATATCTAAACGGTAACTTTGAAATCTTCAAACCACATGTTGGAAAACATAGACAAAACTAGCACTTCAATGATAAAACATAGATGCTCATGGAACAATTCTATTTTAGCTGCTCATAGATGATGAGAGCCTCATATTTTGGCTTAGTATCACAAACTTTGACTTTTTTCATCTTTCATGATAAAACATTCTAGCTCAGGCTCATTGAAAATTGCTGAATTTTCAATAAATACATCTTCTTTGTTTTGGATAACAAGTACAAGGTCTAGAGCTGAGTCAATCTCAAGGGAAAATCATGTTCATCATCTAACTATGAACTCATATCAATATTTTGAAGGAAAAATTCAACCCCTATGCATTGGACCTTCCATCTCCAAAGAAGATTGAGTGGACTGAAATTATTCAGTATTTTTCTTGGGAAGGAATTTCAAGTCACACCTTGAATGAAAAGAAAGAACTTGATTCATGGTCAACCCTTATGCCACTAGGGCCTACTTGCATGGTAATAGGAATTGGGGTATAAATTTTATCTATAAATTTTTATGTACCCTCATTTTCATTAGAGAGAAAATGATATACCTATGAAATTTCACTTGTATTCAATATAAAAACATGTCCATTTCTAACTAATGATCCTTCATCTGGCTTAATGAGATTGAATAAGGTTGGAGGGGTAGGAAAAGTCACCATCTCTTTTCTTGGATTTAGTGGCATAGGGAGGAGGATGCTCTCTTGGAAAGAAAATTTCTTCATGAGTGGCTACATCCATATTTTCTCATCCTTTGCTTTCTTGTTTTCTTTTTTCACTCTTTTTCAAATTTCTGATTCTATGAACACGTGTAGATGTCAATTGTGTAGCTATTCAAATCATTTACTACCCATCAAAAGTAGGTTTGTGAAATATCCCCTCACAAATTTTTCAAAATTTTCCACAAACATTTCACCCATTGGCATTAGAAAATCCAAATAAGCCAATTGAAAGAAACCCTTTCACTTTTTGCTCACCTAGATCCTAGTGTGGGCACAGTGAGAGAATATGTGTCATGTCCCCAAATTGGAGGATTATTAAATTAATTATTTATTAAGTTATTCCAATAAAAAATTATATCAAAAGCGATGACTTGATATTTAATTAATTTAATAATACAGTGACTTAAAATAACATAATAAAATAATAAAAGTCACTTGAGGAATAAAATAATATTCTTCTAGAAGCTTCTTGAAAAGGCATTGAGAAATCTATTTAAGAAGTTGTTGGCTAAGCATTTGGACACACTTGATTTGGAATTCATTACACATTACCTACATGGTAAAAAGTTGAAGCTAAATGTTTAACATTCACTCGAGGGTTTGAAGACTCTAGAGTGTCAGGTTCGGTTGTGAAAGATCAATCCTAGCTAGAGTTGAGAAATCCATCTAGGGTTTCTATTTGCGCTTCATTAGAGGATTCAATCAATTGCAATTGCTAACTTATAATTGCATTTTTGAGTTTGTCTGATTTATAGTAGTGAGGAATTGCTATATCATGTTTGGAGATTCAATTTGGAGAATTTGGGGAACTATTTTGAAGTATGCACTTTAATATCAAACTACTGTAATAGATTGAATAGCCATGGTGAGATTCATGTTTTCATTCATTACTCTTCACCGATTCATCAAAATTTTGTGGGCATTAGAGGGATTGATTTCTATCGAGTTGGAAATCATTTCTACACCAATTTGGAGACCTATTATTACTGCATTTATTTATACAAAAAGTTTCCAAGCAAGGATAGGGGTGGCTTCATCATGGAGGTACGATTTTATGAAAAGAAGGCATATAAAATTTGATAAAATTCACAGAGCATCATTGGATGCTTAGGAGACAAGGCGCTGCATTTTGGAAGCCAAAGACAACCTATGCAAGGATAATCGATTTGTTTTGTGTTGGCAGAAATCTTATACCAGGATTCACATTTCATTGTTGTTTTGCATTTAGAGGCATAATTTCATATAGGTATCATTTACTGACTTGATCAACACCTTGGCAATGTAATTACAGTCATAATATAGCTATCAAATTGCATATGTAATGCTATCCTTTACACAACAAATTGGTATTGTAGAATATAAACTCATATGCTCTAGATCTAATTGCATTTCATAATCAGTTGTAAACACTTTCATTCTATTTGCAATATCATATTGGAGGCATAAGGAGTTTGGTAGCCAATTGTTTTACAAAATGTCTCTCAGCTATAGGTGCTAATTTGCATTAGTTTTAGTCATCTATATGCATAAGAAAATACAAAAAACATATTGTATTTCATTTCAGCTCATTTGCTAGTTGTTTAATGTCATTTGCAAAGCATTTAAATCACATTTGCATCACTCAAAAGCAATTCAAAACAAACTAAAAACAATTATCAACAAATACAAGGTTGCAAGTAAAGTGTTTGACAAAATTCCTAAGGCAGAAATTTGGGAGTTTTATATTAGTTTTTTCAAGGCACTTTACAATACGGTAGAAAGGGGATCGTTAGCTTGTAAAAATGAATATGCTAGAAAGTACAAAGAGGGACAGCTCAGCCGATCAAAAGTAATGCAAATGAACTCAACCACTTATTCAATAGGAGTATATTAACAGCTCAGTTGATAAGCATGATGATGAATTACAAAGTCCTGAAAAGTAAAGTATGGGCGGCTTGTCGACCCCTTCCGCTTGTTTAGCGGACAGTATAGAAAAGTAAATGTTGAAAGTAATGGATAGTGAGGTTTGTCCCTTCCACTAAAATTGGGAATTACAAAGTAAAGTGCAAAAATATCAAGTGATTGAACCAGTACTACTGATTTCAGCCTTACAATGGGAAGCCATTTGCAAGTTACAAGAGTATTAGCTATCCAATCCACTCCAAAATGATATTAGATGATCTCCAAAACTTCACAAGCTATTATACTAAGGAAACAAACCAAAAATATGAACTTCTAAGAATCTGATATAAAAACAATGAACAAGAAACTCAAACCAGCAAGCTCCAAACTCAATAAAATGCTCACAACTCAACCAATACACCTCCAATTGACCTAAAACTAAGTGCAAATGAAGCATAAGAGGTAGGATCCCAAGTAAAATTCAAGAAACAGTAGAAAACAACTTCCAATATTTTATGCACGCATTCCAAGGCACCTACAGGCAAGGTACAACCTTCAAGGAGGGGCAACCAGCAAGATAAATTCAAGGACTCCACCAAAAAATCTGTAACTTTGCAAAATGAGGTTCCCAAGGTAGAATAATTCATAGAGACAACACCTAGAACCAATAAAAATTCACCAAGTAAGCTACAAGCAAAAATGTGCTTCTGCAAGCACCAAACCACCACACTAAAAACTGAAAAACACACCAAACTTCAAAACACATCAAAAGTAAACATCTCCATCATGCTCAATCTATTCTTCAGTGTAAAGAACAATCCAATACTTAGCTAGGTGCTATCTTGCAAGCACGAAACTAAGTTTGCTAGGAGGTATGCTTTCCTCGAAGCAAGTTTGTAGTAATTTCAGCAGCACTTCGTTATGGTTTGCAATGAATACCAACACTCTTATTTATAACTTCTCCACAAATTCAAAATGCCTTTTCCTCCAATTAGGGCACCCAAACATGATATTCAAATTCACCTTTATCAAACTGCATTTTGAATTTCATTTAATCTTCATCTGCCTCCTTAACTTGGCATCCAAACATGAGGAGATATAACTTTATTAAAACTACAAATACTTCATAAGTTTGGCGTCCCACTTTATTAAGTGAAAAATACATTATTAAGGACTTAAATATTACCTCCTCAAGAAGTTGTCCACTTTAGCATTTGAAATATTTTTCACTTAAACATTATCTCATCAAACTAGGCGTCCTCCAAGCCTTAGCCAAAAAACTCACTTAAAATATAAATTCAACCAAAATACTGAATTTACCAAAATGAGCTCCAAGAGTGTGGGAGACCAAACTGCACAAACTGACTTGCCTAAAATGGCCTCTAAATTGGACTACTGAAACCTTGCTAAAAATAACACTGCTAAAAATAGCACTTACTATAAATAGCATACTAATAAAAATAGTAAGTGTTTCCAAATGCATTTTAACCACATTATGAGCAATCGTTGCAACCACATTCTGAGCAATCATTGCAACACCACTGCGAAGCTCTCTGAAAACCTGGAAGGAATCCAAAATCCAAACTACAAAACCTCAACATGCAAGCATCCAAAACTGCCAAAGTATCCTCCTGTAAAATAGGAAACCCTAATTTTTTGCTTCCAACTAGCCTACGGGCCTTTGGGATAGGCTAATGACCAACTGCACTAATCACTGTTGAGAAGGGGACATTACAGTTTGTATTCAGTATATCCCATTATATAGTCACCATTAAATTCATTTAGTAGATGTTGAGGGCCACTTGAAGTCCCTCGATCAACATTTTGAAATTTCCAATAGTTGTATGAGCCTCTATATAGCTAGAAAATTTCTTCTATTATGAAAATTAGTCTTGTGGAATTTGTATTAAGTGTAAACTGGTGTAGGTGCTTCGAAAGATGGTCTTGTTAGTTGAACAGACAAATCAGACATGTGATTGCTTCAGTACTGAGGACAATTGTTCCTACTCATAGGTGGAGGATGATATTGTTGAAAATGAACACTTTGGTGCCTCTTCATAATGGTCATGTTGAATTACTTTTCACATGAAAGGATGAGCAGAATTTTGAATAAGAGGTCTGATTGAATCCTTCCTTTTTACTCTTGTAGTGGAGGTTGACATTTTTGTATAGGATCACTTTGGTGCCTCTTCATAATGGTCACATTGAACAACTTTCTATGAGAAAGGATCAATAGAATATTGAATTTGAGGCTTGATTGAATCCTTATCATTCATAGTAATCATGCTATCTTCTAATTTGATTGCCTACTCTTGTGCATTTTTTAAATTATTTGTTTTGCCTTGTTTTGATTAGGAAGGCAATATAAGGTAGAAGAATGGTGATCAAGTAACTTAGGATATTTTTTGGAGAAAGCTTCAAGGTATTATTGAACTAGTTGACTACATGGTTGAACTGCATGATAATCCCTCATAGGTTGAGATGATCATTTATAGTTGGCTTGAAAAATGTTAGAAATTTCTCACATATGATATTATAGCTTGTGACTGATTCGACTTCAATATGATGGAACCAATTTGTAGTGACGTCTTAACATACAATTGAATTGCTACATCTTCATGTGGAACATCCACAATTCCACGTTGTCTTGAAAGCTGGAATATTTTCATCTAGTTGTTGATTGATATCACCAAAGATCTTGGGAAAGCCCTTCCTTGATTCATGAGGAAGCTCATGATGTGATACTAAGGTCAATGGACCAATGGTGTTTCCTCAAGTCAAGAGAGGAGGATTATTTCACTGATCAACACTTCAATGATATATGGTGATTGTGAAGGCATACCTGGAAACATACGTTCAACGTGCCCCCCTAATATCTGTCTAAATTTTGTGACCTTCCTTCATTTCCTTGTGACACAACAATGTGAAGAGATTTCAATGCCAACAAAGGAGATTTATTTGGAGCAAAGAAACGTGCCCTCTATTCTTCAGGTTCTTTCTTGCAGCATGGTCAAACTGAAAGTCCCAAATATTATTATGAAGGACGTTAGAATAAATTGTTTCAAGATTTATCAGTATAGACCATTTTTGACACATTAGTCTACAACTGCTTAATACTACTCACCTCACCATCCATTATAACTATTTCAATAAATTGTTGTGCTATGTAGACTATAAATTAATGATGTATTTTTCTTATAAAATGAATACATTCACCAAGAAAGATGTGTGCTCCAATTTGCAGCCATGAGATCTATGTTTGGTGCTATTCATCTAAGAATGAAATATAGATTGTTGTCATGGTAATGGATCACATAGTCTCGTACAAAATGCCAATGGAAGATTTCCTGTCACAGTTGTTCTAGAAGGATTATTTCTATTTGCAATGGACTATGGAAGCTTCAATAATACTAATATATTACCATTAGCTTTCTTGGAATATGGTGTCATGTCCCTGAATTGGAGGCAGAGTAATTTAATTAAATTAATTGATTAAGTTATCCAAATATTGATATTTATTTCATAAGGATGACTAATTAATTATTTTAATTAAATTAAATAAAATATTAAATTAATTATTTGTAAGGTTATCACAATAAATAAATATTTAAAGGCGACCTTATATTTAATTAATTTAATAAAGTGACTAAAAATAAAAATAATAGCAAAAGGTAACTTAAGAGAATAAAATAATATTTTATTCTAGAAGCTTCTTGGAGACTTGTTGAGAAATCTATTTAAGAAGTTGTTGGCTAAGCATTTGGATACTTGATTTGGAATTTATTTGCTCATTACCTACATGGTAAGAAGTTGAAGTTGAATGCTTAGCTTGCTCGAGGGTTTGAAGACTCTAGAGTGTTAGTATTGATTGAGCAACACCAATCCTAGTTGGGTGAATTTGGGAGGAGATATTTCAATCTTCTCATTGTGTCAAATTTTGTGGCCAAGGGACAAATTTTGAAGGATCGACTGGAGGTTAAATTTTGATGCATTTTTCAATCAGGTTGCAGTAGAAGTGAAGCCCATGATTTTTCTCATGGCTTGCTTCGATTTTATATGGGAATTGAGGTGCTCCATTGTGGGATTCTAGGTGATGATGTTTGGTGAAATAGACAAGTGTTAGCAACTGATAATAATTTATTTCTGAAGACTTTATTCCAGAATAGGGATGGCTCAATGAAGGGGTTGATTTGGCTTGGAGAAGTCTTCTCTTGATGCACCAAGGCTGCCACATCTTCATCAAGCATAGGAAAACTTATTTTCTAGGTTCTTTCACCTTGTTTGGTCTATTTGCATTGATATATCAGTTGTAGAAGGTGTTTCCATATAGTGGTTGTAGGTGCACATTTATATCAGAGTTTGTAATGACATTTCATTGTAAGCCAAGAGTCTTGGCATTGCATTTTGGGTAGTTGTAATCATCATATTAGCATTATACATCAACCTTGTACTTGGAATTGCATTTAATAAAGGAGTTATAAGGTTGTATGTTATATGTTTGACAAATTGTCTCTTGATGTAGTTGTTACCTATTTTTAGCTATAGCTCAAAACAGGTAGAGTTGAATTGCATCCATCAAAAAAGGTACAAAATTTCTGCTAAAGTATTCATTCTAATCCAAAATCAGATTACACTTTATTTTCATCTTTATTTTGCAAGTAGTTGTAATAGAAAATTAGACATTTGCATAACAAATGTTTCTTTATTCATATTGTAAAAACCAAAGTCCCACACAAGTCATGGGAGTAACTTAATTTGATTTTCTTAATAAAATAATGAATACAAGAAAGGAGATGTACACTATACAACTGAAGAAAATATAAACATAAGGAAAGGAGTGATTCGTCATTGCCTGGAATGATGAATCATCATTTCAGTTATGTGGTATCTCCTTGTATTCAGCTCCAGTTGGCACAACTCCTGCTCTAGTTCCAAAGGCACCTGCAAAATTGTTAAAATGTGTTGATAGAGCAATGGAAAATCACTATTTTCCTCATGTCTACATTGCCACCAGGAATATAATCTACATCATTTCAAGCATGCATCAGATGATCAAGTTAAAGGAGCATGAAATTCAATGGAAGCCTTCAGCTTCAATTATTTTGCTAACTTGTTTGTTTAAATGTGTTGATACAGGTATAATCAGATCATTTCAATCAACATATATTGTTATGAGTGGTGAGAAATGTGGCTCGCACAAGGGTTGAGCCCAGCTCATAACAATAACATAAACAACATGTAGAAGAGAACAATTCAATTTTAGGGACAGTCAATGAAAGACTCACAATTAGTTGTCATTTTGTGGGCTGCTTCAATTTAATGGGTACATTCTATATCATAATATGTTTCATCACAGTCACCATAAGGTACCAAGGAGTCATCAGTGTATCGTCAATCATGGAGGATAGTGACTTATCAAAGATACAATAGTCCTCTAAAAAGAAAAATAATAAATGTTATTGAACAATGGTGACAAATGTGTTCATGCACAACTGTATTAAGGACAATACTGTCAGCCATTTGCAAAGATTCTCATTGTCAAGAATAATATAGTGCTGCATATTAGGTACATTTTTAGAATGTACCATTTGCAAGAATTCCAGGTTGATTTCTTATCAAGTTTTATCACCAAAACATCACATATTTCAAGGTATTTGCAGCCATATGAATCAGGATACAATAATAAGACAACAACATGATATGAAGATGATCAATATTCACCAATGTTATGGTCAAAAAGCATTTTTCAGATTATAATAATATGGTACCACTACTGAAGGTATGGATGTTAGAAGCTTTAGAAATCGGTCTAGAACAATGATTCATGAATACAACTTTGTTCATAGTTTCCTCCAAGTTGCAAAGTACAGTCACTTAACATTTACTACAGAGGAATATTATACCCACAATAAAACAGCCACCATGCCATAACAAGCAGTCATTATATCATAATCATGAAGGAAGAGGTTGTGAGATCATATTATCATGTTACGATGAATAACAAAAATGAAGCATGGACAGTGAGTAGATTCACTAAACATTGTGAACAACAAAGTATATAAAGACAATTCATGTTAATGCTCTTTTAAAGTTATTTACATCTTCGTGAATATAATGTGTTGTAGAAAAATTATGTAAAGTGTTAATCTTCTTGTTGAGCACATGGCTTGATCAAAGTCATGCAATGAAAGCTACAGAAATATAAAGGCAGTTGTGTAACAAAAGAAAAGTGAGGACAGTTGTAAGAATTTGTACAACACAGCCATGATGGACAACAGCTATGATGACATCTCAATCGCAATGCATAAAACACATGGTTTTGAATATCAAATGCAACGAGCATGAAAGGCTCTTAATGGAAGCAAAGCATTTTTTAGTCACAGTGAAAGAAGAACAATGATCTAAACTTTAGTAAGGTTGTAGTGAATCTCAAAGCAAAACAACAATAATGACACAATAAGATGATACATACAGTTGAAAGTTTGATAAAGATACCCAGAAAGCTACAATAAAGCCACAACCAAAAAATGAAGAGATATTTTCTTCAATTAAAATGCAAAATACCAATTTTGGGTTTTGTTTTCAAGATACAAATACTTATCAAAATGGAGCACAATTTTGAGCTTTTTAGTTTCATTTTCAGAATGAAGGAAATACACAGATAAGATATCCAAAACAATAAAATAAAGCCCACGACCTAATATGACAAGAGAAAAAAAAACATATGAGAAGGCCGTGAGTTTTAGAACCCTAACATGAAGTAGCAAAGGAATGAAAAACTCAGAAGCCCAAATATAGCCACGGCCTAATAAGCTGGTTTCCTTTAGAAATGACCAAACCCTCAGAGAATCTTGTGGCCTTGGCAGTCAAGTGAAAGTTCAGAGAGTTTTATTCTACAAGAAAATAAATGATTGGAAATTATGACTTTTCCCGTGGTCATTTTAAAACATAGAGAGTTTTCTCAAAATAACAATGCCCAGATAAGTAAAATTGCAAACCATGGTTGTAGGATATGGAAAATCATGAGAAAAGACAAACTACCTCCTTTATTTTGTTTACAACCAGCTAAAGTAGATGTGTTTTCAAGTAAATAGAAATCAAATGCCAGATTCAAAGAAAGGAAACACTTTCTCTTTCTTACTGTTGAAAGAAATGATAGAAAGGCCGCAGATTTTTACTTAGAAGCCTTCAAATATGGCTTAAAGGAATGAAGAAAATGGCTTACCTGCGTGAAAGGAAGACATACAATGCCTGGAAACCAAGTGTAGAATCATGTCAAAGTCCTCAAATCCGCCATTGAAGCAAAATTCAAACCCCAGGTCGGCGGCCAATTTTCCTCCTGAAGCTTCATTGTCAAAATGAAATAATATTTTGATTTGCTCGATGCTTTGTCTTAGGGTTCCATACCCTAAATCAACTTTTGTCACATTTTAATTAAACATATGCCTTCACTAATGCCAAGGCCATGGGTTTCATCCTATTATTTTTCCTTAGGTGTTTTTGTAAACAATTGCTAAGTCCCCATATGTGTGGAATGGGGCAAATGATGTGAGTTGTAGTGATTAGGTATTGGGGTAGAGTTTTATAAAAGAATTATTAAATTTAAATGTTTTATGTTTGCATAAACAATGTAAAGTTAGTTGATTAAATGATGCATTATAGTCATTTAATTAACTTAACTATTTATTAAATGCAAACATTAATTGAATATTATCCCAATCATGCATGGGATGATAGGTGATGTAACTTGAAGATAGAGTTCAAGTCATCATGGGCGGATTGATACAAACAAGGAGGCTTTCGCATGCTTGGGACCACTTTTTAAGGGATTTTCGGTGCAATTTGAGTGCTCTATGGATTAGTTATGAGTTGACTTTGAGTTTAGATCATCATACACTCATTTTTGGATGAGTTTGAGATATTTTTATCAAGACTTTCTCTTCTGCTCAGATTTCACATTGGAGATGTTGTTTTCACTTCAGTTCTATTTTTGCCTGCTTTGTGCATGCCTTTTGTATATATTGGAAAAATTTAATCTTTTTCCTCCAGTTCTTGTTTTTCAACCTTTTCATTTTGCAAAGTGAAATATCATGTAACTCAGCTTTCATTTTCAGATTAATACAGCAACAGTTTTACAGGTTCAAATTGTGTTTTTTTTGCAGAAGATTCCTTTAATTTCCAGCATTTTCAAGTTTTTCCTTCAAGATTTCAAGCATCATTATTGTGTAGGATTGGATTGAAGAATTATTTTGTTTTTATTTTTGAAACCTTTAATCTTTTTGTCGCCTTCATAAATATATGTATGCAGTTTAGTTTAAATTCACTGGTTATACACTGTGCATGTAATTGATTAATCAGTTTAGTCGTGAAAACAATGTTTTCCCTCAAAATTGTATTGAATCAAAGCCTATGTTTAAAACATTCAAGTGACTAGAATATCAAATCAGGTTGTGCAGATTAAAGTACTGAGTAATCATTTTGTGAGTCAAATTGCAGTTTAGTTTTTCTAATTAGGTGCATCACTAAATTTTTCATTTTTGGTTCATGTTTTCAGTTCAATCCCTCTTCCCCTTTTCTTAGAAAAAATCATTCAAGTACCTAATTGATTATCATATAGGAACTAGCCTAGAATCTAGAGGTCTATCTTCACCATAGGAATACCCACAACCTAAAGATAGTTTCCATGTTTCAACAGATTGCTGAATTTAGTCATTCAAACATTCGGGTGCAATCTGATTGACAACAGTAGCTTTCATTCCAATGATCTAGTTTGCATGCTAAGTGTTTGTAGAAATTCCATTAGTGTTTTAGATGCATATTCAACTTCATTTCATTCATATCTTTTGAATTATCAATTATTGCATTATATTTCAGACCTTAGTTACTACTTTCAAGTTTATATCAGCATTGCAAATATCATCCAAAACTACAAAAACAAGAAAAGAACTCCAATCAGCAAGTACAATTTTTTTTTTCCCAGTGTTTGACAATATTCCTTGAGAATCAAATTAGCAAGTTAAGGAAAAATTTCTCAAGGGATACTACATGGTATAAGAGCTTGGATTATGCTAGCCTATTGGGTAGATTGGGCATTGTCTCAGCTATTCATTTGTAGATCAGAAATTCAATTGGGTTTCATGGCCACTTTTGGCAAGTCAATAGAAGTTGTGATAGGGGCTTGGATTCAACAACAGGGTAACATGTTGGAAATAATGAAAGAATAGAGTAAATTGACTGAAAATTTGCAAAATTTGAACGAAGAACAAGAGGCCATCAATTTTGTGGGTGAAAAACTTGAAGAAAACATGCCATCATCTAGAGGAGCAACTGAGTTGGATGATGAGTATATAGAGCAGCCTAAGCCCTCTTGGGTTGAGACACTTGATCGGGGCATTGATGAGGATTTTGCAGATGGAATTAGTGTTGTCCTAATTCCAGATCAGAATGAGAGTATATAGGACTTTGCAGAAAAAGAATATCAAGGACAATTAGAGGCTTCTTCATGGGAGGTTGAAGCTAGACATACACCGCATGGTCTACACATTTTGTGGAACCAGATGAAGGTAAGTGAGGATGGGATTGTGGAAGCATTATCTCATCATGATAAGATGTGTAATCTGATTGAGAATCATCTTTGGGTGGTTCAGTTAGAGGGAAGACTAAAGGGAGTTGATGCAAAGTCTTCTCACGATAGCTTTCATAAAGTCAAAGAGGGTATGGGAACAATGAAGGAAAATTATTTACACTTTCTTCTAGATAGGGATCATCTTCTCAACCTCGTTGAGGTCTATTCAGATGCATTCAGAAGGAAAGAAGATGAGGTGGATAAGCTTACTCATGGGCTTATGGTTACTAATGATTTCTTGAGGAGCACTCAATTAGCCCTTCAGGAATCGGAAATTCATGTGGATGAGCTCTACTTAGAGTTAAGTTTAGTTCGATATTCATCACGTACAATAGAGACTCATTCATCTATGGTAGCTAGCACAAAGGATGAGATTAGTAGCATGATCATTCACATTCAAGATATAGATGCATCGTCTCTTGTGTTGGATAAGCAAGAGAAGTTGGACTTGGATGATGTTCCAAATTCTCTCTAGGTAGTAGTGTTGGGTGAAAATTATGTAATCAAATTTTTGATAGATTACACAACTAGGACTTTAGTCACAGCTATGTGAGATATGAATCTCTCCTCTCAAAAAAGGGAGGTTCCCTTCTTACTGCTGACGAAAGCAATGGTAAACCAAATAAAGTAATTACACAATGTACACAATACTTACGAAGTGGGGGGGGTGTGTTACATTCATCCTTCTCTCTTTTTTTAGAGAAGATGTTTACAATGCTTCACTGTTGGAAGTTCTCAATTCTTAATAACTTTAAATGATCAACTAGCAGTAATACCAATACCTCTATCTTGTTAAAGCAAAGCATAGAGATACCAGAAGTAATTAACAATAAACAAGTAAAATAAAAGGGAAATCTCACAAAGGCACAAAGTTGTTTTGTAGCTTTATCAATGGTGGATTTGTGATAGATGTGTCATTTGTCACATTAGAAGCACAAAGTCTTCTTAGATGCAGCAATTCCTCAAACAACATGAACAATTACAAGTGCAAAGACTTGTAGATTATCCAACCAAAATATCCAAAGAGCATGAATGATTACAAGTGCAAAGTCTTGTAGATCATCCAACCATAGTTAACCAAAACACAAATGTAAATCCAAATAAAGGATGTAACATAAAGTTTACATGAATTACTTAGAGTCCTTCAAATATCACTTACTAATTACCACCAAATGAGATCAATTCACAGCACTATCAAATCCAACACAAAGTCTGGTTTGCAATCTTCTTCTTTATTGATCAAATTTTGTTCGCAAAGTATGAACACAATGTTTCACAATTTGTCTCAAAAAGGGCAGCACTTTGTTGCAAAATACTAAAATATTCTTAATACAATAGAAATCCCTCATATTTATAGAAAGAGGGATGAGAAAAATTAGGAAACTAACTTGAAAAAATTAAGGAAAGTTAGGTGAGCGATTCAAGGAGATCTCAATTAACTTTGACCAAAGTCAAAGTTTAATTTGTTTTCAAAAGATTACATCTCAAACTTGGTGCAATTACAATTTACAAAAAGACATAAAATGTCAGGAAATATTTACAAGATGCATCAAAAATGTCTAACACTGGAGATCAGGAACCTTCATGTTTCCTTGCTTTGGGCACGGAAGTCTTCATATCTCTTCCTGGTCTCCTACATGAACTTCTCATCTAGAGGAATGGTGTAATCCACAATGAAAATTGTGAATTCTTGTGATCGATCTCATGGAAAATGATGAACCTTCTTGCACCTTCAAGATGCATTTTTGAGGTTATCAATGTAGGCCTTGTATCCTATTCAGCATTCGAGAGATGCTTCTAAAATTCTCGTTGTCAATCATCTTCATGATAGAAGCTTCCTTAAATTTGGGATATTTCTATGGTGTTTGGCTGAGGAAGATACAATTTTCTTCAAGAAGTTGTTAATCTGGTAACTCCTTGATACCTTTTCAAGAATAACAATTGCCCTTGACATCCTCCTACACTTGTTGGAGATCTTTCGTAGAGATTAGATTACTTGAATTTTGTAGTGTTTCAAAGATTCTCCTTACCTCGATAGGAACTTTTCTTTGTTGGGAATTACCCTGGAGCTTCCATAATTTCTTGAGCTTTGCTTCATGTGACCATGACATCAGGCAGTTTTCCTTATCTCTGTGCTCTTGGGAAAGTACCCTTTTTTCTTTATCAAGCTCTGTGGTGAGCTTGGCCAACAAAGTAGTTTTCTCATCCACAACAATTATGATCTGAGATCTGTGTTTTATGATCTTCTCAATGAAATTATACAACACCCTTCCTTTGGAGGTGAACTTCTCAACTTTCTTGATAGTTGGGTCCTCAATACTTACCATTGCCAGCAATTGTGCATTAGTTGGAGATCCTGCAAGTCTCTTTACAACAGTGGCATAATGCTCTACCCTCTGTTTGTACATATTGCGAGCTTGCTCCATTTTATCCAGTCTTCCAGCCAAGATATCCAATGTCACTTGTGCATCTTCTTTTGCACTTTCATTAGTAACCTTGCCAAGCTGGACTCTTGTTACCGTGTAGTCCTCCTATTGACATCTCCTTCTTCTCGCGGTGGTATGCCAATCTCCACATAATTCTGGCTAGTCTTGTCAATGTTTAGCCTTGAGTATACTTTTTCCTTTTTCTTCCCTTTAGCCTTTGGAGGGACTATCTCTTGAAGGTTGAGCTCCTCAGGAGAGATCATTTGCTTTTTCCACTTCGATACGTAAGATATCAGCCAAGGGGGAAGGAAGGAGGTGTGAACTTCTGGAATCACTCTCAACTCAGTCGTCATTGTCACCTCTAAAGTCATTGTCACCTCTAAAGTTACCATGGGTATCGTGAGAATAGGAGAAGTGTCTATCATCATGGCTCTTGTAGGCTGCACATTGAGCTGATCACACATTGACTCATTCATGAACCGATTGAATTCAGTTTTAGAAGTGATATCATACATCGGTGAAGACAGGCTAGGAATGGATGATGGAGGACTTGATAGTATATCAACCGTATAAATGCTTGTCACCGAGGGAGTATCAAGCGGGGTTGATGCTACAGGAATAGTGGATACCTCTACTACAAGAATGCATGTGGTAGGAATGGGTGATGAGGGAACAGGAGGTGGACAAGTACTCAAATTTGGAGGGGTATGAGGAACACTGGAAATCACAGGCGATAATTTTCTGGGAATTTCCTCAACTACATTCTTAGGTGGAGACATAGTTCTTTCTTGATTGTGCGTGGGTTCCTGTTGAGCACCCTCTTGTCTCTCAATTACGGTTCACGCCGGATCACCTTGATTCTTCTTGAGGAATCTTCTTTAGAATCTTGGCTTTAGAAACTTCTTCCCATCAGTGCCTGCTGAGTCTTCATCTTAGTGGATTGAATTAACAGGTACCTTCTTCATCGAGGAATCCCTATCTCCTGCGAGCAACCTTTTTTTTACCTTTTGGAAGCGGATGGATCGGATTTCATAGTTTCTCCTTCTAGGATGGCCTGGGTATCTTTCTTGCCAACAGTAAACTTGATCCTAGGACCTCTTCATGAAGAAGTGGGAACAACCACTGATTTATTTTCATGTGGAGTTCTTGCTATCGGCGAGCTTCTGCTTCAGATTTTTCTCCTTCCAAATCTGTTCTGAAACTTTTCATTTCAAAACCATGCTTATGTAACCATTATGCAGTATTGGATGGGATTGGCGCCAATTTCTCTCTGATGCTAGTACTTTCTTTCCTAGACCATTAAATTGCAGGAAACAGCCTTTTAGAAACCTCTTGTTCATCATAGACAACATTCATGATATCGCTAGGATCTGTGAAATCCTCTGGTAGGTCAGCAATATCAAGGTCTCTGATCTGCTACATGGTCAACCTACAATAATCCATTTTACGAATGGCTTCTTCATCTTTGCAATCAGCCTAGATGTCTTCAAAATTGTACTTGTGATGATGACCCTTTTGCAATTGCCTTTTGACATCCTGGTATTCAAAATCAAACCTATACATGTAGGTCCTGATTGTCATGATTTGCATCTCAGCATAAATAGATTTGGCTTTTTGTACAGTTGGGACAGTATATTTGCCATTTTTCAATGGGAACTTGAATCCACACTTGTGATTATTTCTTCATTCTTTATGCACTGAAATCAGTTGTCTGCACATCTCCATGAGAACCCACTTGTCTAAAGGATATCGTGGTAGCATGTAAGGGTAGCCAGTGTAGCACCCTACTCTCAAATAAGTAAATGTTGTGAATTGTAGAAATAAGAATCCAACTTTACTTACCGCCTTATAGGCCTCTTCAGATACCCTTCTCTTGAGAGTCAGATCAAAATTGAAAAGAAAAGGTGCGAATAAAGCATCAATAACGCACCTGAAATGATGGAAGCTTTCCTTCAATTCTAGTTGATAGAAGAATTTATACACAGGTACCAACATTCGATTCCCTTTTGTGGATAGACCTGGAAATTGCCTCATTATAGCTGTTGCATACACTAGATAAGAAGTCATATAGAATTTTAATGTAGAAGGTGCATTGACTAGTTGCTCATGTATTTCATTGCTGATTTGTTTGCCCCAGTCAATGTGAAATTTTTGTCTTCTTATAATCCTGATGTATTCATACATCCAATCATGAAAAG